>SJYQ01095354.1:0-22741 GCA_006410935.1 Redunca redunca
GAGTGGCATTTCATTTCATTTCTGAGAAAAGTAAACTACAGGGGGATTTTAAAATTACATTCTTTACTAAGTATTAGCCTAACTACATTTCATTATCCAGCAGGACAGACCACTCCTCACCTTTTATGCAAATACCCCCATCCTCTCCTGGATGAAGCAGTGAGCGCGTGCTATCTAGCTGCATCCAGCCTTCTTTGTGGGCTCACCAAGCCTAGGTTCCCTGAAAATCAGAAGTTCTGCTTCTCTTTCACACCAGGCTTAGGTGAGAAGTCTAGCCTCTGGAGCTATCAAGAACTCAAAAGATCCTTGGATATGGTGAAAGCCAGGCCCGGTGAGTTCTCAGTCTGCTTCACTGAACTCCAGGAGAAGTTTTTTAGCAGCTATCCCCGCAAACTAAAGGATTTGATCCTCTTGGTAAAGCACTGGTTTCAAAAGGTAAATTTCAAATTGTGCGTCCCTTGCTATTGATCATCTGTTTCCCTTTGGTTGAGATGGTTCATCTTGGGTAAAGTGTCAGTACAGCAACGTCAAGGATGGTGGCACAGGGAGTCAAGAAGCTGCCTGCCATGCAAGAGACCCTGGGCCAGGAAGGTCCCCTGGAGGAGGAAACCCACTCTGGTATCCTTGGTTGGAGAATCCCACGGACAGAGGAGCCTGGCGGGCTACAGTCCACGGGGTCACAAAGAGTTGGACATGACTGAGTGACTGAACTGAACTGAACATGTTCACATCCAAGAATACAGCTCAGGACTTTACTGGTGGTCCAGGGGTTAGGATACTACCGTCCCAATACAGGGGGTGCAGGTCTGAACTCTGGTAGGGGAAGTAAGAGCCCACATGCCACAAACACACACACACACAAAGGAGTACAGCTCAGTGCATTATTGTAGCCTTTTAGGCAATCCTCAGATCAAAATAGGGCACATTTCCTGCACCCCGGCAGGCTGCGCACTCCCAGTCCACGCTGCTCCCTAACAAACCTCTGTTCTAACATCTGTCGCCACAGAGTAGTTTTGTTTGTTTTTAAACTCGATGTCAACGGAATCATACTAAATGTACTTTACGATTGCCACCTTTTGCTCAGTATTAGGCCTGAGAGGTTTTTCCATGTTGTTGCAGGGAGTAGTGGTTCTTCATTGTTTGATACTATTCCATTGCGTTAATACACTGTACTTGGATGCATTCCACTGCTAAGGGACATATGGGTCATTCCCAGATTGGGGCTATCATGAATTAGGCTGCAATGGATATTCCCCTACATGTCTTTTTTTTTTTTTGCTGACTTTAAGCAGTCCGTTCCTCTTGGGTAAAAATGCAGGAGTGAAGCTGCTGTGCTATAAGGCATATTGTGTGTGTGTGTGCATGACTCCTTTCGACGCCATGGGCTGTAGCCCACCAGGCTCCTCTGTCCATGGGATTTCCCAGGCAAGAGTACTGGAGTGGGTGCCATTTCTTCCTCCAGGGAATCTTCCTGACTCAGGGATCGAACCCATGTCTCCTGCATCTCCTGCGTTGTCTGGTGGGGTGGAGTCTTTTACTACTTCTCCACCAGGGAAGTCCATATACCTTATACATGTAGTGTATATTCATATATTTTATATATATATATGGATGAGGAGGGCATGGAAACCCACTCCAGTATGCTTGCCTGAAGAATCCCCATGGACAGAGGAGCCTGGCAGGCTACAGTCCATGGGGTTGCTAAGAGTCGGACACGACTGAGCGACTTCACTTTCACTTTTCACTTTCATGCGTCGGAGAAAGAAATGGCAACCCACTCCAGTGTTCTTGCCTGGAGAATCCCAGGGACAGGGGAGCCTGGTGGGCTGCCATCTCTGGGGTCACACAGAGTCGGCCACGACTGAAGCAACTTAGCATAGCATAGCATGGCGTTCCGAAATGGTTGCACCAGTTCACACTCCCATCAGCTGTGTATGATAGTTTCGGGTGCTCCAGATTCTTGTCGACACTTGCTATTGTCAGTCTATGGGATTTTTAGCCATGATATCATTTCGGTCACTAGCAGGGGATGGTGACTTCCTATAGACTTCTATTTTCTTGCTTTCAGACCCCTGGCACGGGTCCCAAGTTATCTGCCAGCCTTCTTTCCTCTCACAGTGCCAGGAAAACCTGATCAGTTCCTCCCTGCTGCCTACGTATGCACTGGAGCTGCTTACGATCTACGCCTGGGAACAGGGGTGTGGAGCGGAGGACTTCGATATGGCTGAAGGTGTCAGGACTGTTCTGAGGCTCATCGAGAAGCAGGAACAGCTGTGTGTCTATTGGACAGTCAACTACAACTTTGGAGATGAGACCATCCGCAACATCCTGCTGAGCCAGCTCCAGGCCCCGAGGTACCAAGCTTCCCATTCCGTCTCTCCTTCCCTCTTTATCTGCATGCCAGGCTGTGCCCCCTTAGAATGAGGGTCCATCCGCACTTTGCCCAGACAGGGAATCTGTCAAAAGAACACCATGTGCAGTGATTAAGGAGGCAAAGAGAGGTCTGTCTGAAAGAGGAATGCTTCAACATTTCTCACATTCTAAACCATTGTCACCTTTTGTCCACAAAGCAAGCACTTCCCCGCATAGAAATAAGGGGCTAAGGAGACAGGTCAGCAAAAAGAGGAGACCCTTTTATTAGCTTATGAATGCAACATATCTGTGAAGCAGAGTAAACAGGACCAGAGGCTAGACATCTTAGACAAAGCACTTCAGCAACTGGGAGGAACTGCAGGAGGTAAAATACAGATTCCTGGGTGCCCAGTCCAGCCCTCTTTCCCTTAACTGATTTCTTCTCCCACTAGCAACCCAACTGATTATTATGTTTTAACCTAATGGAATTTATAGGCCAGTAATCTTGGATCCAACTGACCCAACCCATAATGTGAGCACGGATAGCACCTGCTGGCTACTGCTAAAACAAGAAGCTCAAAACTGGTTGCATTCTCTCAGGCAGAATGAGTCACCCGGACCATCTTGGAATGTTCTGGTGAGAGGACTTTCCCGCACAATTGGTGTGCGGCTGCACACAGGGCCCGCCTGACACTTGGACTACAGTCCATCCAAGACCACCCTAAGTCGGTTGCCCAGAGCTGTTGTGACAAAGTGCCACACACTGGTGGCTTAAAGCAACAGAAATGTATTCCGTCTCAGTTCTGGGGACTAGAAGTCCAAGATCAAGGCATCAGCAGGACCGTGCTCCCTCTGAAGGCTCCAAGGGAGAGTGCCTCCACGCTCTTCCAGCTTCTGATGGCTGCAAGAAATCCTTGGCGCGTGGCAGCGTCACCCCAGTCCCCGCCTCCCTTGTCACGTGAGCCTCTCGTGTCTTCACATCTTCCCTCTATGCTTGTCTGTCTCTGCGTCTCTCTGCTCTTCTTATAAGGACCCCAGTCATACAGAATAAGGGGCCTACAGTAACGACCTCATCTCAACTCGATTCTTTTCACTGTTTGCACATTGTCCGACTCTTTTGTGACCCCGTGGACTAGCCCCCCAGGCTCCTCTGTCCACAGGATTTCCTGGGCAAGAATACTGGAGTGGGTTGCCATTTCTGGCTCCGAGGGATCGTCCTCACCCAAGGACCAAGCCAGCCCCTCCTGCATTAGCAGGTGGGTTCTTTACCACTGAGCGGCCAGGGGGGCCCCTTAACTTGATTACCTCTTTGCAGAGTCTGTTTCCAAATAAGGTCACGTGAATAGGGCCTAGAGGTCGGGACTTCAATGCAGTTTTTAGGAGGATGCAGTTTAGTCTGTACACACACCCTTAGGGGCCTTCCCTTCCATTAAAATGATGGTGAAGTGTAAAGTTGAACAAAGAGGAACGGGGGCGTCTGCAAACAAGAGGTTAGTTTCTGCAAGAGAGGAGCAGGTGAGAAGGTGGTGACGGGTGAAATGGAGCAGAGCCCAGGAGACGTGGGTGGTGGCCCCCCTAGCAGATGCTGGATCAGGCCCTGAGCTCCCTTCACACACTGTTGGGGCGGGGGTGAGAGTGAGAAGGCAGGCTGGAGATGGGAACTAATGACGCGGCCAGATGCATGGACTTCCCCTCTCCCCTCCCCCAAAGGGGAAGCACATCGATCCACACAAGTCTGATCATATCTGCAAGGTCCCATCTTCGCATAAGGTAGGCAGTGTCATAGAGCAGGACGCAGACACTGGGGAGGGGTATCGCTGTTTTCCCTCCCCAGAGCAAGAAGCAAACTGCCTCTGCAGACTGAGGCCTGAGCAAAACAGCAAAGAGAAGAGGCTCAGGTGAGATGTCTTGAGCTGTGGTCCACAGGGCACATGCCATCTGACGTTTTCTACTGAAGAGGAGAGCACCACACTTCTGGGCAGGTGTCAGACCCCCTTTACCCATCAGAATATGGTTTCCTTCCAGAAGCAACCACAGGTGTGAGGGAGTGAGCAGGTCCCACTCTCCACGACCTCATTTGACTCGAGAGCAGGGAATTGCCCCCTTTAGAATGAGCACACAGCCCCTCTGACCCCAGGAGATCCCTCTCTTCAACACACTTAGAGGGAACAACATCCCCTGCTGTGAAGGGTTGAATAGTGTCCTGGAAAATTCATGTCCCCCCAGATCCTCAGCGTGTGACCTTCTTTGGAAGCAGGGTCTTTGCAGGTATCATCAGTTAAGGGGTCACCCTGGATCAGCGTGGGCTCTGAATCCAATGACTGGGTCTTATAAGAAGACACTCAGGGACAGACACAGAGGGGACGAGGCCACGTGACAACAGAGGCAGGGGTAGGCGTGATGCCGCCACCAGACAAGGAAGACTGCAGGACTGCCAGAAGCCGGAAGATGCGAGGACGGATTCTCCCCGGAGTCTCGGGAGAGAGCCTGGCCCCGCCCATACTTTGATTTCAGGCGTTTAGTCTCCAGAACTGTGGTTTGTTACAGCAGCACCTGGAAACCCAGTCCACCTGGGCACAGGGTGTTTCACAGAGGCTGAGAGAACCTTGATAAAAGGAATGAGTGTGATCATCAGGAATCAACAATACCCGCAACCAATGGGAAAATAAGGAAGGAATATGGCAGTAGGAGAAGCTATTCATAGGAGGTACTGGCAATTGGCAGATGAAGCCAGAACAGAAAGTGGAAACAGAGAGTGATTCAGAGCCCGGGGCATCACAAACCTGTTTAGGAGAAGGAGCCAGATCCCTCAAGGAGCGAGGAGGGGAGCTCTTGTTTCAGGCAGATCTTGGGTACCACCTGGCACTCTCAGGCATGCTCTTAGGGTATGTCGATGTGAGAACTCACGATGACAAAGGTACCAGCAGGGGGGTTGGAGAGCAGGAGGGAGGGGTCGGTGGAACAGAGAAGGCAGGGGAGGAAGCGGGATGGCGGGTGGTGGCTGGCAGGGGCCATCTCACAGCTGGCTCTTTCTACAGCCTGCACCACTCTACATAACCCCAGGCCATCTGCTAGATAAGTTCATCGAGGACTTTCTCCAGCCCAACCAGACTTTCCAAGACCAGATCAAGAAAGCTCTTAAAATCATCTGTTCATTCCTTGAAGAAAATTGCTTTCGACATTCAACTACAAAGATTCAAGTTATCCAGGTGAGCCCTGGCCTTTTCCTTTGTTCTTGGCAGGAACTAAGCAGTCCCTGGATCTCGGCAAGAGTTGTGACCACCGGAAATGTGAGGGCAAAGGATGCGGGAGGGAAGCTGGGGAGAGCAGCGCCTGGGATCTCGGTAATCAGCGGGGGGTGCTGAGGCAATGCTTAAGTCACTCGTGATAGGCCCTGGGGTGGGGCATGCTGTGTGTCTCGCAGGGTCTTTATTCCCCCACCAGGTAGCCAACCCACGGCATTGAGAGCACTGAGTTCTAACCCCTGGATCACCAGGGGGTTCCCGTTCACAACAGACTTCCGATTCTGCGTTAACCTCCAAGGTTGACACAGAGGTGAAGGATCGCTGCTTGGCCCTCCTTGCCCGTCCTTGGCTTGTAGCATTTCACTTGTAGTAGGAAAAGTTTAGATTTTTACTATTAGTTGAGGATATTTTTTCTCACTATGGTGTCTTTTTAAAGTGATTGGTTTCAAGTATAGTTGCTGTACAATTTCATATAAGGTTCAGTAAGTTGGACTTCCCTGGGGGCACCCTGGTAGAGAATCCACCTGCCAATGCGAGAGATGCGAGAGACTCAGCTTTGATCCCTGTGTCCGGGAAGATCCCCCGGAGGAGGAGATGGCTACTACTCCAGTACTCTTGTCTGGAGAATCCCATGGACAGAGGAGCCTGGTGGGCTATAGTCCATGGGGTCGCAAAGAGTCAGACACAACTGAGTGGGCACACACACAAGGTGTATGATACAGTGATTCACAATTGTGTAAGATAATGCCATTTAAATGGTGGCTCAGTGGTAAAGAATCCACCTGCAACCCAGGAGATATATGTTCAATCCCTGGGTTGGGAAGATCTCCTGGAGGAGAAGACTACAACCCACTCCAATATTCTTGCCTGGAGAATTCCATAGACAGAGGAGCCTGGCGGGCTACAGTCCATGGGGTGGCAAAGAGGCAGACAGGACTGAGCGACTGAGCACCCTCCATTTATAGTTATTATAAAATGGTGGCTTTATTCCCCATGGTGTACAGTATGTCACTGCAGCTTATTTCATCCCCAATAGTTACACCTCTTACACCCCACCTCTATTGGCCCTGCCCCCCGCCTTTCCCCACTGTAACCACTAGTCTGTTCTCTGTGTCCGTGAGTCTATAAAGCTATGCAGTCTTTACCAGAAGTATTTAGGACGTTGACTTGAGAAGGAGGTCATTTAAAACTACCCCATCCATTGTTTGTGGGTAAATTCACACATCAAAAAGTGTGGGACAAACCACCTTTGGAATCAGAGGATTCTATTTCTTGGGAAAATGAAACACTCCTCTGCTTAGGACTCAGCCCTAATTGGAGACACAAACGTGGGACTACCCCTGGCAACCTCATCAATCAGCCCAACGGGTGCCAGCCCACAGGGGTGAGGGGCTCAAGCTCTAGAAAACGCAGGATGTCAATTTGTCTTTCTTCTCTAGGGGGGGTCGACTGCGAAAGGCACGGCTCTGAAGACTGGCTCTGACGCCGACCTCGTAGTGTTCTCAGACTCGCTGAAGAGCTACACCTCCGCAAAAAACGAGAGCTGCAACATCATCAAGGAAATCCACGGGCAGCTGGAAGCCTGTCAGCAGCAGGAGGATTTTGAAGTGAAGTTTGAGATTTCAAAGTGGAAGCCTCCCTGGCTGCTGAGCTTCACTCTGAAATCCAAAGTCCTCAACGAAAGTGTTGACTTCGATGTGCTCCCTGCATTTGATGCCCTGGGTAAGACTCCCGAGATGTGAGCCTCTGGAAGGGGCTCCTGGCGTGATGGAAGAAGGAAGAAGGATTCTGGTGTGATGGAGGCAGAGGCGGGGTAGAGGGAAAGTCACGCGACTTACTAATCAGTCTTGGGTCCAGTGCCCCAACAGGTGACATAAGGACACCAGCCTCTTACACCTGTGTGTATTCTTATTCTCATTCAAGTGTCCTGATGAAGGCCAGAGAGCTTCCCTGGTGGCTCAGTGGTAAAGAATCTGCCTGCCAGCGCAGGAGATGCAGGTTCGATCCCTGGGTTGGGAAGATCTCCTGGAGGAGGAAATGACAACCCACTCCAGTACTCTTGCCTGGAGAATCCCATGGACAGAGGAGCCTGGAAGGCTGCAGTCCATGGGGTTGCAGAGTCAGACACGACTTAGTGACTCAACAACAGCAACAGCCAGAACCTGCATCGTATATTCCCAGGGTATCACTCGCTGCTGCTGCTGCTAAGTCACTTCAGTCCTGTCTGACTCTATGAGACCCCATAGACAGCAGCCCACCAGGCTCCCCCGTCCCTGGGATTCTCCAGGCAAGAACACTGGAGTGGGTTGCCATTTCCTTCTCAAATGATGAAAGTGAAAAGTGAAAGCAAAGCTCTCAGTCGTGTCCGACTCGCAGCGACCCCAGGGACTGCAGCAGCAGGGTCCTCCGTCCATGGGATTTTCCAGGCAAGAGTCATGGAGTGGGGTGCCACTGTCTTCTCAGATCACAGGAATCCAGTACACATTTATAGATAAAATGCCTCAAGTATTAGGGAAGGAAATTTTAAAAATAGACTCTGGGAGAAATTCTGAGGCAAAAACAGGAAATCTGGGTGTTCACTTTAAATCATAGGCAAAAATTCCCTTTAGAAATTCAATTTGTAAGTGACAGATACACAATGATGTATTAAAAGAAACCAAGGGTATGTCAGGCATTTTCCAAATCAAAATCAAGAAGACTCTGGTACTTTCCTTCTGAATGGTTCTTAGTGTCTTTAGAGAGGAAATGACAGTATATAGATTGGGGGTCAGCTAACTTTTTCAAGCCTGGGTCTCCTGCATTGCAGGCAGGTTCCTTACCATCTGAGCCACCAGGGAAACCCTATAAAAGATAAGAGAGCAAGTATTTTCAGCTTTAAGGACCATAATGTATCTATCACAACTACTCAACTCTGCCTTTGTAGCTTGAAAGCAGTCATAGGCAATACATTAATAAGTGAGCATGACTGTGTTTCAATAAAGCTTTATTTATAAAAACAAGAAAGGGGCCAGATGTCATCTGGGGGCCAGAGTTTCCAAAGTTCAGGTTAGCACTGTCCAGAAAGCCTTTCTGCAATAACAAAAATGTCCTATGGAGAGATTGAAATATGGCTAGTGCTACTGAGGAACTAAATTTTTCAATTTTCCTTGAATGAGTTTGAATGCAAATAGCCATCTTGGCTGATGACTACACTATAGGACAGTGCAGATCTAGATAACACTTTAATAATGCCATCTATAGTCATATAAACCATATAATTTTTAATAACTCATTGTTCTGGAGATATTAGACATCAGTAGTTTACATACACTAATAGAGTTCAAAGTAATTTCCCAGGATTAAATTATATTAACAGTGTTTTGAGATCTGTTGCTGTCTAGAGAAATTATAGCATAATGTAAATTTCTCGCCCATGCTAGGTGAACTGAAGTCTGGCTCCACACCCAGCCCCAGGACCTATGCTGAACTCATCTGTTTGTACAAACCTTCTGATGTTTCCCTGGGGGGAGAATTTTCTGCGTGTTTCACGAAGCTACAGCGCAATTTTGTTCGCTCACTGCCCCCAAAACTGAAGGATTTAATCCGCCTGGTGAAGCACTGGTACAAAGGGGTATGACGGCTCTTTTCCTAGAGCCACCTCATTATTATTGTTTTTAATTCTCTATTGATTGTATTTTTAAAAGTGCTTTTACTTATTTTTGGCTTTACTGGGTCTTGGTTGCGGCCTGGGCTTTTCTCTAGTTGCGGCAAGTGGGGGCTGCTCTCTGGTGTGGGGCGCAGGCTTCTCACTTCGGCGGCTTCTCTTGTGCTGGAGCACAGGCTCTAGGCACGCAGGCTTCAGTAGCACTTGGGCTCAGTTGCCCCGCTGCATGTGAGGTCTTCCCAGACCGGGGGTTGACTGCGAGTCCTCTGCACTGGCAGGCAGATTCTTAGCCACCGGACCGTCCTGGTCTTTATTTTTATCAGTACTCTGTGACCACAAAACCAGCACTTACCTGGTGCTCACACTTGCCCATGCTGGGTGGGGACTGAACCACATTAAGGAATCTTCCTGCTCTTAACCGGAGTGTCTTTGTGGTGTTCACATCACTAACCCCACTGAGTTGCATTGGTTCCATCTACCAGTGACCCCATCCCGGCGGAACTGGGTCAGATGTAAGCCCCTCATACCCTCAAAGCTGCTAAATGTGGGTTATTTTGCCTTTGCTCTGGCACCCAAAGAATTCTGGAACCGAAGGGAGGATGAAGTTGGGATGTGCATGCCTACAAGTCCCAGCATGGCTCACCTACTGACGAGCGCCCGTAACACACACATGCTACTCTTGGAAGGCAGGTTGGAGCGACAGGCAACACCAAGGGCTGCATTTTCTATACTGGTTTACCTCCCTTCACTTCCATCAGCTCATGGGGGCACTTTCTGAGCCCCACACAATGGCCGCTCTTTCGGGAGATGTTCTCTTTCTGTGTCCAGATTCCTGAAGCTGGAAAAGACTGAATCTATGTCTATGCTGAGCCCCGGGGAGCTCAGAGGACTCAGGGCTCCCGGGTGACCTTGGGCAAGGCACTTCACTTCAATGTGGTGACCTCTGCCTGCTGGATAGGGACGCCGGAGGATCAGGAATGAATGATGCAGGTCGAATGTCTGGCCACATAATTAGCACAGAGCGGGGCTTTCGGAAGTGGTGAAAGTGTTAGTGGCTAAGTTGTGTCTGACTCTGCGGCCCCACAGACTGCAGCCCGCCAGGCCCCTCTGTCCATGGGATTCCCCAGGCAAGAATACTGGAGTGGGTTGCCATGCCCTCCTCCAGGGCATCTTTCCAACCCAGAGATGGAACTTGGGTCTCCCTCATCGCAGGCAGATTCTCTACCATCCGAGGCGCCGAAATCCAGGACAAGACTGGGTTATAACTCTGGGAAGGCACATAAAGGCAGAGTTCAACACAGAAGCCTGCGCAGCTGCCTTTGAGCTGCAGAGCGGCCCTTCTCAGGCCCCCAGCAGACGGGTCCCCCCAGGGCTGTGTCTCATGACTCAATGGTCCTGCTGTGGCCGCAGCGTCCTTCGTGTGTACCTTCTTGCTACGCGCGTGTTACCTCCCTGCTTTAACCAGTATCGTCTGATGTTTCCACTCTTCCCTCAGTGTGCAAGCAAGTTGAAGCAAAAGGGGTCTCTGCCCCCTAAGTACGCCCTGGAGCTGCTCACCATCTACGCCTGGGAGAAGGGGAGTGGGGCACAGGATTTTGACACGGCTCAAGCTTTCCGGACGGTCCTGGAGTTGGTCATACGATATCAGCATCTCTGTGTCTTCTGGACGGTCAACTACGGTTTTGCTGATGAGATTCTGAGGGACTTCCTCCTGACCCAGATCCGGAGAACCAGGTGCCCCAAACCCCTCCGTTTCTTCACCTTATTCCCTCCAACACTGTTTTGGTGACCAGAATTCACCTCCCAGGGGCCCTGATTCATTATTCCTCATATGAAACAGAAGGGAACTGTGCTGACCGTCAGAACCTCCCACGGTCTCCAGGGAGGCAGGGGAAATGTCGTCCAGGAGGAACAGAGAGGGAAGGCCCAGGGTACCAGGTCCTGAGTTGCTTTCATCTTTCTAGGTCAGAAGGAAAAGCAGGGGTTTGTTAGCAGGTCTAAAAGGTTTGGGAGTTGGAAGAGTGTCCCTGAGAAATAATGCTATTATTCACTGCTGAAGGATCCTGCAGGTTAGTTATTAGATCGGGTTCCCATCTCCATCCTACAAAACGCTTATCCTCAAGAAAAGGAAGGAATCTTAGTGCATCCACTCAGCGCCAGCAGCAGGGAACCAAAACAAGGGAAGCAAGAGAAAAGAAAGGAACATTGAGAACGAATGGAGGAAGGAGGGGGAAAAAAAGAGAGAGAAAGATACCGTGGCTTGCCAGCCATGGTGTGACCAACTTGACAGTATNATAGAGTTGATTAAATGATAAATCATATTTCAGTTGCACCAGCATGGGGAGATGTTTATATCATGCCTTCATGTGCGTAATAACAAATAGCTTTCAAAACTTTTCTGACAAATATGATTTAATTCTAGAAAATCCTTTTGAACTGTTTCGGTACATCTAAGCTAGAAAGACACATTGTTTTATCACGGAAATAGAATGGGCCCCTAATTCTGAGGCCACCAGTTCTGAAAAAGCATGCCTCTAATGACTCCTAACCTCTCGTTTAGGCCTGTGATCTTGGACCCAGCCGATCCTACTGGCGACGTGGGTGGAGGGGACCGTTGGTCTTGGCATCTTCTAGCAAAAGAAGCGACTGAATGGTTGTTTTCTGTCTGCTTCAAAGATAAGTGGGGATGTCCCATACAACCATGGAGAGTGCCTGAAAAAGTCCTCTAAAGAAGTGTCATCTGGAGATTACCCTGGGATGGGCTTCCATCCAAGAGCTTCCTCTGCTCTAGGAACTTGAGATTCACTCGGCCACACATTACAGATAGCCCAACACAGGTGCTTAAACGATTGGGTTTTTTTGGTCCCATTTGATGAAATCCTAAGGTGGGCAATACAGGACTCACTCAACAGCTCCATCAGGCTTTCCCCGGGAGCAGATTGTCTCCACCGTGACAGTTGGTATTCAACCTGGATAGTTCTTCATGGTGTAAGCAGTGTAAGACGTTGAGCAGCAGCCCCTTGTTCCCTACCCAGGAGATACGGGCGCACCACTCCCGAGGGCAATAGTCAAAAATGTCTCCAGGGATTTCCCTGTTAAGAGTCCGCCTTGCAGTGCAGGGCGCGTGGGTTCGATTCCTGGTCGGGGAACTGAGATCCCACGTGCTGCAAGACAGCTAGGCTTACACACTCTGGAACCCATGCAACACAATGGAAAGCCCGTGTGCTATGATGAGAAAGACCCATCACAGCCAAACAAGTAAATCAACTCTTTGAAAACAATGTCTCCAAGATGGGCCGCGTGTCACCCGGGGCACGCTCATCCCTAGCTCCTTTCTGGCTCTGCCCTCTTGAGTAGTCTAGCTGAGTCTTCCAGCTGAGTCTTCCTGGCACTGAGAGTAGCTGTTGTACCTCTGCGTGGCGGGTTCACCATCAGACTGGGGGAACAGAAAAGTGGAGGACACCTACCCACAGGGTGTCTTATTCGAAGCCTCATCCAGCAAAGTCTTATGTTTCATTACCCGGAACCGTTGCCATGCATTGCTTGCGGCTTAAAAGTGACTCCATAAAGGGGGGCGGTGAAGACAGCCATGGGTGGGGGTTGGGTCAGTCAACCGAGAGTGCCTGCCACATGTGTTCAAAGCTCCACCTCCTTCCAAGGTACCTGCCCCAGGTATACTTGGTTCTCCCATCAGTTTCTCTGTCAACAAGTACCCCCAGATTGTCCCTGGTTATCATCCCCTTCTCAGATACACTTCCTTCTTTCTTTTTCCTGTCTTTTCCCCAGTGGTTCTGATTGCTTGGATATGTTTTATTCCTGCACATATATTTCCTTCTTTCTTTCAAGAGAGGGCAGACACCAGGAAGTTGTCGGGCAGGGAGGTATTCCATGGTCAATGAGATGCACTTACTCAGAAGTCATAGATTCCTGGACTAGTAATGCTGGGAGAAACTTCTAGAGGCCATCAAGCAATAGCTTTTAAAGAATCAGTTCATGGTATAAAAGAGTAACACATGCCTCCCTGGATGGGCCCCATTACCTCTTCCCAAGCTTCTTCACCTCCTCTTGAAATCATCACCCCCATGTCCTCCGTCACGTCTCACCTCACCTCGCTGAAATCTCGTTCCGTGAGTGACCTCTGTTATTAACATCTCTGCTCTCATCCAGCTTTACAGCATATTTGTGAGCCCTTCTGTATCTTTCCGGTTAACTCCTTCCTTTCCCTTTAAGTCTTAGAGGAGGGGCCTCTTCTCAGAGTGAAACCCTTTTCCTGGCCCTCGGTTCCTGTGATTCTGTCATCTTGCTCTCATACTCCCCCACCTTGCCCACCTCCCTTCTCTTCCCATCTGTACACAGAACCCCGTGGGGCCCTGCCAAATGAAGGTCTCCTGAGCCAGTAGTGAGCCTGGCTCTGCCTAAAGTTGCACACTGACTGTGACTGTTGAGACAGATATTTAGATGGACGTCAGCAGCTGTTTAATGTAGACAGACATGTATTACGTATGTATGCCTGTTGTCGTTTTCCTTCTGAGCCTACCTTTTCCCCCACATCTGTGAGCTGCCTCTTGCCAAATCGAAAGGCTTTCTCCTCTGGTTTGGCTTTCGAGACATTTGGAAGGCTAAATGTGTTAACTTCATAAATCCACTTAATGTTTGATTACTACCACAGATACCAACTGTCAGATAAACAAGAATAGATCTGGTCTTTGTCGCCAGTTCCTGGCAAAGAGCTTCAGAAACCCTTGGAACTTCCTGATTTGGGCTGTCTTTTGTATCCTGAGGAGCCCCTTCCAACCCTCCCTGTGTTGTGCTAATGAGGTGTGAGTCCTCATTTTCAAAGGATGGATTGGCCATGCCTGAAATGCCAAGCATGTGAGGAATGTTGAAACGTTCAGCCCCACCCACTACCAACCTTCCAAGAGGACAGGAGGGCTGGAGATGGAAGCCGAGCACGCGGCCAGTGAGTTCATCAACTGCCCCTTTGTAATGAAACCCTAATGAAAACCCTAGACAACAAGGCTTCCTGGTTGGCTGGTGAGCATATGGGTGCATCACAAGATGGGGGGGCAGCTCCTGTGCTCCTGGGCCCGCCAGCCCTCCTCTCCTATGTGTCTCTTCATCTGGCTGTTCATTTGTATACTTCATATAGAACAGTGATTGTAAAAATAGCCCTTTCCTGAGTTCTGAGTCATTCTATGAATTATTTAACCTGAAAGGGGGGTCATGGGAATCCTTGAATTTGCAGCCAAGTCAGAGTTGTCTGAGGACCCCACTTGCAGCTGGGATGTGGAAGTTCACTTGCCCAGTCGTGTCCAACTCTTTGAGCCTGCATGGACTGTAGCCTCCAGGGTCCTCTGTCCATGGGATTTTCCAGGCAAGAATACTGGAGTGGGTTGCCATTTCCTTCTTCAAGGGATCTTCCCAACTCAGGGATCGAACCCAGATCTCCCTCATTGCGGGCAGACGCTTTACCATCTGAGCCACCAGGGAATGGGAACAATCTTGTTTGGACTTTGCCCTTTAACCTGTAGGGTCTACACCGTCTCCAGGCAGTGTCAGAACTGAACTGAATTGCTTAGGACACGTGGTTAGCATCAGTGAGCTGATGTTGGAATGCACCACTATGCTGGCCCAGAACAAGGACAAAGGAAAGTGCTGTGGCCTGAGGTTGAGACACGGAAGAAGGACCAGCCTAAGTTCACATCTGCTCAGTCTGCCAGTGACCAGACCCCTCGAGACACCTGAACGTGCCCTAGATCCATACATAGGGAACTGTGCGACATTCGTACAGGGTTCGTGATGTACTTAAAGGGACCAGAACACATTCCTTACAGAAGAATGAAGGGCACTTATAACCACGCGCTGAGTGATATGCGTACAGTGGACGAAGACCAGCATGGATAAAGCGAGCAACTCAAAGCCCTTCAGAGAGGCACAACGGGACCATGTTAGTCTTCTCAGCACTCAGTAGACATTTAAGGTCATTAAGAGCAAAGAAAAGGAAATGTTTCAGTGATCAAGAAACATCCAGTCATCCCATGTACCCCAGTGTTCATTGGAGCACTGTTTACAGTAGCCAAGATAGGGAAGCAACCTAGATGTCCATTGCTAATTAAGGGAGAAAGATGTGGTACATTATATATATATGTGTGTGTGTGTGTGTGTGTATATATATATATATATAATGGAATATTACTCAGCCATAAAAAGGAATGAATTGGAATCAATTGTAGTGAGGTGGATGACTCTAGAGCCTCTTATGCAGAATGAAGTAAGTTAGAGAAAAACAAGTATTGTGTATTAATGCATATATATAGAATCTAGGAAAATGGTATTGACGAACGTATTTGCAGGACAGGAATGGAGACAGATGTAGAGAACAGGCTTGTGGATTCAGCGGGGGAAGGAGAGAGTGGGACGAATGTAGCATTAACACATATAATCTACCATGTGTAAAACAGGTAGTGAGACGTTGCTTTATAACACAGGGAGTTCAGCTTGGAGCTCTGTGATGACCTGGAGGCGGGGATGGGAAGGGGGAAGGGGGGCTCAAGAGGGAGGGGAGATACATGTATATACTTACCACTACTTGGCTTACTGTACGGCAGAAACCAACACAACATTGTAAAGCAATTTTCCTACAATTAAAAAAGTTTTTAATTAAAAAAAAAAGAAACATGTAGTCATGGATCATCCTTGAAAGTACCTAGGGTACCTTCTCCCCCTCCTTCTTTTTTCTCAGAAAACAGTGAATAAGAAATAAACCCAGCCTTTCTCATATCGACTTTATTTTGGGATAAAGAAACAGCCACGACTGATAAACAAAATTTTTAAGTGGAAAATCCTATGTAATGTTTGTTGAAAGTAGGACAAGTTAGAAATACCGCCCTTTTGCAACCTCCGATGAAACAGATGGTTTAAACAGAGACTCTCAGTGGATAAAACCATTAGATGACTCCATGGAATCTGTGACCATGTGGCCTGACGTGGCAAGAGAGACGCTGAAGATGTGGTTGAAGATCTTGAGGTGGGAACAGGATCCAGGTGAGTCCAGCTGAATCCCACTTGAGCCTTTAAAGGCAGAGAAGTGGTTCCACCTGAGGTCAGAGGGTCAGCCACAGAGGAGGCAGGCGCGGCGTCAGAGCTGCTCTCGGGGAATGTGAGGCCTCTGGGGGCTCACCGCCCGCCAAGAGGCAGGCACCTGCATCCTACAGCACATGGAACCGGGCTTACCCACCAGCGGAGCAGCCCCAGAACCTCCAGGTAGGAGCGCCGCCTGGCCAACACCTAGATTTCAGCCTGGTGGGGCCTAGAATGGGGGAAACAGCCAGGCCTGCTGGGCCTCTGACCACAAAACGTGAGATAACACACTTGCAAGGTTCTGAGCTGCTAAATGTGTGCTAATCTGTTCGGGCAGCAGCTGCTTCAAGGGGACCGGGGCTGGTAAGCAGCTCGGGGCCTGGGCCTGTAGGAGAATCGGCCTCCTCCGAATCCAGGCCCTGTTAGTCCATCCTGCCCAGCCTGTGTCCAGAGGAAGCAACTCGCACGCAAGAGGGAAAGCTGTTTTCTTCCTCTGCCCTCAGGATTTTTGCAGCCAGTCGCCATGCTTTCTGGTTGGTTGGTTAGTTGGGGTTTAGGGGCTATGCTTCGCGTCTTGTAGAATCCCAGTTCCCAGACCAGGGATGAAACCCCGACCCTTGGCAGCGAGAGCACAGAGTTCCAACTTCTGGAGCACCAGGCAGCTCCCAGGAGGTTTCACACCAGATGGGGGGCGAGGCTGACTTTCTCTCACTGAACAACTCCCCNGACTTGAATGGACATTTCTCCAAAGAAGATATACAAATGCCCAATAAGTACATGAGAAGACGTTTAACATCCTCTGTCCATGGAATTCTCCAGGCAAGAACACTGGAGTGGGTAGCCATTCCCTTCTCTAGGGGATCTTCCCCAGCCAGGGATCCATCCCAGGTCTCTAGCATTGCAGGCGGATTCTTTACTGACTGAGCCATCAGGGAAGCCCCATTAGTCATTAGAGAAATGCAAATCAAAATCACAATGAAATACCACTTCACATTAGTTAGGGTAGCTATCATTTTAAAAAGAAAAAAGACAATAACATGTTGGAGAGGATGTGAAGACACTCTTGCAGACTGCTGGTGGGATCATAATAGGTGTGTGCCTATTTATGTGTACAAGCATGTCCATTTGTCTATCCTTATGCTTTTCTATATGCGTCTATACCCAACGTCTATCCACATGTCAAAGCCCGCATCCACATCTTTAAGCAGGGGTAGGCTATATTGATCACACTCTGGTTTCCTGCAGCTGGTTTCTGCTGTTTCTAACTTCAGATAGTGACATTAGAATCAAAGAGAAAAGACGGCTTTTTCGGCAATGGGTATAGCCTGAACAAGGCTGGTTCTGGGGCAGAGAGTAAAGCAGCTTGTCTGGATCTGATGACAAGCCCTATCTTCAGCTTTCTCCTGGCCCCGAGCCTGGCTCAGAGCTCAGCGCCTCTGAGACCGTGTGCCTTGTGGACTTGCTGTGAGCGGAGGGTGAGAGCAAGAGGTAGTTCAGAAGGGTAGGCTGACGGGAGAAGGTGGGCAGGAAATTTGGGGAATTATGGGGAGCCATGCCTGGTTTTTGAGCTGGGAGGTGAAGGGCATGAGAAAGGCAGGGTTTGGGGGAGATTAGCCAAGACGTGGTATGTGGTCACAGCCAGATGGGGGAGGCTGACGTGTCAGGCTGCTCTGACACGTCCTGGCTCTTATGGTCTTGGAAGAATAGAAAGGCGGCCCATGAAGGAGGGGAGAGGGTCACTGGAGCTAATGGCATGGTCCTTGATTTGCCCAAAGTAACTTTGTAAAGCTTTGAGGATGCCCTCTCGTCACTCCCCGTCCCTTTGGTGAGCTGGAGCAGAGTGGGCAGTCAATTCCCTTCCCACCGGGAGAGGAGTTCCTCCCTTGGCATGAATACCTGTCATTGTTAACCATTTATTAATCAGCCTGTGAGCACTTTCCATTATGGAGTCCTCACCGCTACCCAAGGAGTCCTTACTATCATTTTACAGAGGTGGAAACAGGCACAGGCACGTGGCGTGACTTGCTTAGGTCATATGCTGTGCTGAGCTGTGGGTAGTTGTTCAGTCGTGTCCAACTCTGTGAGGCCCCGTGGACTGCAGCCCGCAGGCTCCTGGGTCCATGGCATTCTCCAGGCAGGAATACTGGAGTGGGTTGCTATGCCCTCCTTCTGGAGATCTTTCCAACCCAGGGATCAAAGAGGTCTCCCGCAGTGCATACGGCAACCCATTCCAGTACACTTGCCTGGAAAATCCCATGGACCGAGGAGCCTGGTAGGCTACAGTCCATGGGGTTGCAGAGAGTTGGACAAGACTGAGCGACTTCATTTCACTTCTTCACTTTACCTTGTGAGCCAGCAGGGACACCCCAGGTCACCTGAGGAAAGTCCAAAGGTGGATTTGAGTTCAATTCCAGGGCTCTCTAGACGATGCCCATCAAGGCTGCCACCAGAGGGCGCCCTCCACCAATTCCCAACTACTTTTCCAGTTAATATCATTTCCTGCTGTCCTCAGAACAGCGATACAAAGGCAGACTTTGCCTGGGTCCCCACCCCAACCCCTATTCCCTGGGGGTCCTTGTCCAAAGCGACGGCTCCATTCCGTGCCTCAGTTTGTTCATCTCTATAAAGGGGCCAAGAATAGCACCTACCACTTCATAGCACTGCAGGGGATTAAGTAAGACCCTTGCACAGCACCTGAAACTGTGTCACTCAGTAAAGGTTACTTCTCAGCATTAATGCCTTCTAAGCACACTGCTTGTCCATGGAGAATTCTGGTGACACTTCCCATTAGCATATGGTCTGTGTGCTCTCTGGACTGACCCTCTGAAAGCAAGGGCAGTTCCCTCTCTCATTAGCCGGACAGTGAGGGGGAATCGGTAGGAAGGAGCATGGCGTTGTGGGTTCAGACAGACTTGTGTTCAAATCCCAGCTCCATCATTTGCTGGCTGTGTGATCTTGGGGAAGTGACCTCACCTCTCTGAGCTCCAGTAAAAAGGGTATCATAATCGTTTTGCACTAATGGGCTTGTTGGGAGGGCTATGTGCAGTGCCAGGCACGACAGAAGCCCAGAAGACATGAAAGCCTCTCCCATCCCACCCTCCAAGGCCACTCCCTTGGGTCCCTCAGCTGATTGAGGCCCCAGGCAAAGGGGCAGACCTTAACGTCCTCTGGATCCTGGCCTGGGGCCTTGGCCGCTCCCCTTCCCCCGACCCTACCAGGGCCCCTATCTAAAGGCTACCCTGTTCCAGCCAGGTTTTGAAGTTTGCATCATTTAAGAGAATAGAGCTCCTGAGCAGAGAGCACCCAGGGATGACCCAGTGAGCACGAAGCGGGCCCTTCTGCTGTGACAGCATTGTCCCAGGACACGGCCTTTGATCCTCCCAGTGGGCCATGTGACCCCCTGTGGCCACTGCTGACCGGGCACCGCAGGTGTCTGCATGTGACTACCCAGAAAGCCATGTTCCTTAGACTTAACCCCTGGTACCGACACCTGACACCCACTTGCCAGGCACATGACACACCTTTTCTCCTTAAATCTTCACAATAACACGAAGAGATCCAGGAAACCCTTAGAGCCCAGGTTTAAAGACAAAACAAATAAATAAAATGGAGTCCAAGAAGGGAGGTAACGTCCCCCAGGAACAAACTCTCCTAGATCTCGCTGATACAAAGTCCTAATTCTTACCCGCTGCATACAGGGGCCCCCAGACGGGAACTGCTGTAGTGTTCAGAGTCCAACCAACACTGATCTAACAATTTTGTTAATGACACTGTGGCGACCCCATGGACTAGACGGTCCATGGAATTCTCCAGGTCAGAATACTGGAGTGGGTAGCCATTCCCTCTCCAGGTGAACTTCCCAACCCAGGGGTAGAACCCAGGTCTCCCGCATTGTGGGTGGATTATTTTTACCAGCTGAACCATAAGAGAAGCCCAAGAATGCTGGAGTGGGTAGCCTATCCATTCTCCAGGGAATCTTCCCGACCCAGGAATTGAACCAGGGTCTCCTGCGTTGCAGGCAGATTCTTCACCAACTCAGCTATCAGGGAAGCCCACAGTGGCCTAAGCACCATAGAAAAATACTCAAAGAGTATGAGCCAACAGTTCACGGAAAAGAAAATGCAGACAGTTACTAAGCCATTGATAACTTGTCAACTTTGCCAACAGGGAAACGTACAAATCACAGCAATGATGAGAATTTCTTTATTTTTTTCTCAAGAGTTAACCCAGTTGTTAAAAATCAGCACTGGTGAGAAAGCAGGAAAATGGAAACTCCCTGATGGGACCTCGCTGTGGGAGTGTGACTTGCTACCGCTTTTTATAGAAGGGAGTCGCTGTAGCTGTTGACATTTAAAATCTGCACACCTGCTAGTCTGCCTTCCACTTCAGCATTCTGTCCCACTTGTGCAAAGCACGTCTTCAAGGATGTGGACAGAGCACTGTTTGCAAGGAGCGAAACCCAGAAGCACAAGAACCCACCCATGTGGGAAAGTTGCAAAGTTATGGCAACCTCCCTTATCCCACAGAATATCAAGCATCCATTATAATGAATGATTATATCTTTTATTGGCCACACTGCAAGACTTGTAGGATCCTAGTTCCCCAACCAAGGACTGAACTCAGGCCCTGGCATTGAGAGCACTGAGTCCCAGCCACTGGACCATCAGAGAATTCCCCACAGTGACTGATTTTAGATTTAAATGCACCAGCTGAGGGTTTCCCATGAAGTAGTATTTGTTTTTTTAAAAACACAAGTTGCAAAACAGCATCAATAATAGCCTGCTTTTTACAAAAGTGGAATGAAATCCAAGTTAGAATTCCTCTATGAGTGTATTTGCATAAAGTCTGTGGTGGGTCCTTAGGAGATAGAGAGCAGTGTTCATTATTTTACTGATTTTCAGACTTTAACAAGCTTTTCTGTCCTTCCAATAAGAAAGGGAAGACAGTTGTAACAAATGACAGGATATTGTGTATAAAGATTCACACTTCCTACTCTTCCTTATAACTGTGAAGGTCAGTGTTAGGTGTCAACCTGGCTGGGCTACAGTCCCCTGTTATTGAATAAGCACTAAGCTGGGTGTTGCTCTGAAAGGATTTTATAGATGTGATTACAGCTGTAATCAGTTGACTTTATGTAAGGGAGGCTATTCTAGACTTTCTGGGTGGGTCTGATCCCACTGTTTCCTTGGTGATTTAGTCCCCAAGTCCTGTCTGACTGTGTGACCCCATGGACTGCAGCCCGCCAGGCTCCTCTGTCCATGGGATTCTCCAGGCAAGAATCCTGGAGTGGGTGGTCATTCCCTTCTCCAGGGGAGCTCCCTGACCCAGGGATCAAACCGGTGCTGCCTGCCTGGGCAGGGGGATTCTTTGCCACTAGTGCCACCTGGGAAGCCCAGCCCAGTTGGTTGGAAGGCCTGAACTGCAGAGCTGAGGCTTCCGGGAAGAGGCAGTTCCCCCTGTGGTTGGCTGGTGCCCCGGAATTTCCAGCCAGGCACCCTGTGGATTTCCAACTTGCCTAGCCACCCCCACAGTCATGGAAATTCGTTTCTTGATATAAAAATATATTTTTTTAACTAGTGATGGTCAACTCTTACATGTCTGTGATAAATCTCTTAAACTTGTATCTCCTACTGGTTCTTTCTCTGGTTGAACACTGACCAAAGCAATACCCTAGAAAAATTATTTTATAAATGCACCAGAAGAAATGTAAACAGATGCCATTGGTAGCAAAAACCTGGTAACAACACATACATTCATCAACAGAAAAAAGTGGAGAGAGAGCGTCTCTGCAGTCATGCCGTGAACTAATTATTACACAGCACGGAAAAGGCACAAACCGCCAGCACAGAGACAGCAGGGATGACGCTCACAAGCAGGATGATGAAAGAGAAGCAAGTCACAGAGGAACCCTAAAGTACTCTTTGATTTACATAAAATTCAGAAACAGGCAAAGCTAAACAAGTCACTGCTTCTGCTGCTCTGCGCTCCGTCATGTCCGACTGCGACACCACGGACTGTAGCCGCCAGGCTCCTCTGTCGGTGGGATTCTCCAGGCAAGAAGACTGGACTGGGTTGCCATTCCCTTCTCTGGGGGATCTTTCAGACCCAGGGATTCAACCCGGCTCTCCTGCATTGCAGGCAGATTCTTTACCATCTGAGCCACCAGGGAAGCCCAAGTCATTGCTGAGGAATACTTAACCTGTGAAAGTCACTCAGTCGTGTCTGACTCTTTGTGTCCCATGGAGTATACAGTCCATGGAATGCTCCAGGCCAGAATACTGCAGTGGGTGGCCTTTCCCTTCTCCAGGGGATTGTCCCAACCCAGGGATCGAACCCGGGTCTCCCACATTGCAGGCAGATTCTTTACCAGCTGAGCTACAAAGAAAGCCTACTCAGGAATACTTACATAGTGGTAAAGCTA
>SJYQ01095354.1:23269-43697 GCA_006410935.1 Redunca redunca
ATAGAGAATACATATATACATAATAGGTGTGAATATATATGCTTATAGAACAAAAGAAAGTTTTACACATATAATGATGGAATGATTTACAATCAGCAGTTTGATGGGGATTTCAGGGACTCCTAGGGCTTCCCTTGGAGAAGGCAATGTCACCCCACTCCAGCGTTCTTGCCTGGAGAATCCCAGGGCCAGAGGAGCCTGGTGGGCTTCCGTCTATGGGGTCGCACAGAGTCGGACTTGACTGAAGTGACTCAGCAGCAGCCGCTGGGCTTCCCTGGTGGTAAAGACTCTGCCTGCAAATGCAGGAGACCTATGTTCAATCCCGCTTTGGGAAGATGCCCTGGAAAAGGAGATGACAATCCATTCCAGTATTCTTGCCTGGGAAAGCCCGTGGACAGAGAAGCCTGGCAAGCTGCAGTTCATGGGGTCACAAAGAGTTGGACTCAGCCGAACTACTAACACTTCCACGTCACTTTCAGGCTTACTGATAGTTCTGTTTTTTTAACTTGAATGGAGGACATTGTTCATTTCCTTATTTTTAAACTTGTAAAGAAAGAATGGTGCTGCCATTCCAGTTCTACAAGATCAAGTCATCAGCCACTGTGGTGGCCCCCTCCAGCGCACCCTGAGGGGAGCTCAGGATGCACAAGGACAGGAGGGAGCTCTCTGTGTTTTGCATAGATGGCCCCTACAAGGTCAAGATGGATGCGTACCTAGGGAAGAATTTCAGTGACCTCAGATTCTTGTATCTTCTCACCCACAGAAAAGCACTAAAATCATTAACTTGATAGGTCTGCTTTTAGTGATTCTCAGAAATCTTTTATCAAGATGAATGCTCGACTACTTGTATTTCTCAGCCCCCACCTTACTTGTCTCCTGAGAAACGTGTATGCAGGTCAAGAAGCAACATTTAGAACCCCACAAGGAACAATAGACTGGTTCAAAATTAGGAAAAGAGTATGTCAAGGCTTCTATTGTCACCCTGCTTATTTAGCTAATAAGAAGAATGCATCATATGAAATGCCACGCTGGATGAATCACAATTTGGAATCAAGACGGCTGGGAGAAATATCAACGACCTCAAATAGGCCGATGATACCACTCTAATGGCAGAAAGTGAAGAGGAACTAAAGAGCTTGTTGATGGGGGTGACAGTGAAAAAAAAACAAACTGGCTTAAAACTCAGCATTCAAAAAACTAAGATCATGGCATCGGTCCTATCACCTCATGGTGAATAGATGGGAAAAAAGTGGAAACAGTGACAGATTTTCACTTTCTTGGGCTCCAAAAATCACCATCTCTGAGGATGGTGATTGTTGTCATGAAATTAAGATGCTTGCTCCTTAGAAGAAAAGCTATGACAAACCCAAATAGCATATTAAAAAGCAGAGATATCACTTGGCCAACAAAGATCCATTTGGTCGAAGCTAGGGTTTCCCCAGTAGTCACGTATGGATGTGAGAGCTGGACCATAAAGAAAGCTGAGTGCTGAAGAATTGATTCTTTCAGACTGTGGTGTTGGAGAAGACTCTTGAGAGTCCCTTGGACAGCAAAGAGATCAAACCAGTCAATCCTAAAGGAAGTTAACCCTGAATATTCTTTGGAAGGACTGATGCTGAAGCTCCAGTACTTTGGCCAGCTGGTGTGAAGAGCCGACTCACTGGAAAAGATCCTGATGCTAGGAAAGATTAAGGGCAGGAGGAGAAGGGGGTGGCAGAGGATAAGATGGTTGGATGGCATCGCTGACTCGGACATGAGTTTGAGCAAACCCCGGGAGATAGTGAAGGACAGGGGAGCCTGGCCTGCTGCAGTCCGTGAGGTCGCAAAAAGTCAGACACGACTTACCCACTGAGAGCAACAGAGTTTATATACATTCTGAGTCCTCCCAACTCTTTGGAGCAGTTCCTCAGAGCGATCTGAGAGGCTGTGTCTCTGGCTACAGTCCTCAGTGAGGACTTAACCCTATAAAACCTAACACAGCTCTTGTGTTGTGCATTTTTATTTCAGTCAACAAACTGTAGACAAGTTTTGCCTCATTTTGCAAGTTAACACGGTCCACAAGAAAACATTTTTAAAAACTAAGCAAGCAAGCAAAAATAAGTTATAAGCCTCCACAGAGAGACGAAGCAGAATATATCTGGAATACCTTGGTGGCGATTAACTGGATGTTCTCCAGGAACAGGAGGGAGTTCTGTAGTAGGATGCTGGGGAGGAGCCAGGGAGAGATCAAGGAGCTGGGGGTGGCCTGATCTCCGGCCTCATCCCTTCTGCCCTCAGTTAGTTCAGAGTTCTTCTGACTTCGGATACCACATAGCGATCTAAAGTGCTTGCATGAGTTTAAAAGACACTTGCTCCTTAGAAGAAAAGCTTCTATGATATGCATGATCTAGAGAAGCAGATTTCATCTTTCTGAAGGAGGCAGAGGAGGAAAAGGAGAAGAATCACCACAGGGACTTTCCTGCGGGGTACAGTGGATAAGAATCCACCTGCCAATCCAGGGAACGTGGATTCCATCCCTTGTCCGGGAAGATTCCATATGCCTCGGAGCAGGTAAGCCTGTGAACCACAACTACTGAGCCAGTGGGTTGCGGGACCCTCAAGCCATAGCTAATGGGGCCCTGTGCTGCAACTGCGGAAGCCCACGTGCCTAGAGCCGGTGCTCCGAAACGAGAGGCCACCCCAGCGAGAAGTCTGTGCACTGCAACTAGAGAAAGCCCTCGTGCAGCGTGAAGACTCGTCGAGACCTAAATAAGTGAATAAAAATAAATGAGATCCCTCTGTTCTTTAAAAAAAGAGGAACCACAGGGTATTAAATGGCTCCACAACAGTATTTCACAGGGGATACATCAACTGTTCCCTTGGTCCACCACGGATGGAGATTTAGGATATTTTGAGTGTTGGCACAAACATGAAGATGACACGGTAAACAGTCCTAAGCTTAGAGTGTCGTCCAAATGGTCTCCTCTTCAGAAAAGCTCCAGGAGCGACTGAGGCACAAGAAGCACCTATGTTTTCAAGGCGATCAAGATTGACATTTATCAACGGGCAAGTCCCCTTCTAGAAGGATTATTCCCATGCAAACTCCTGGCAATGGCAATGAAAACACTTCCTGGAAGTTGGTACTGTTTGCTGGTTACTGGGCTGCCATGGGAGGTAATGAGCACCCTGTCCCCGGGGGAGTTCAAGTAGGGGTGGTCCGACTCTTTGCCCAGGGCTACTTCCCTGGTGGCTCAGAGGTTAAAGCATCTGCCTCCAGTGTGGGAGACCCAGGTTTGATCCCTGGGTCGGGAAGATCCCTTGGAGAAGGAAATGGCAATCCACTCCAGTATTCTTGCCTGAAGAATCCCATGGACAGAGCAGCCTAGTAGGTTACAATCCATGGGGTCGCAAAGAGTCGGACACGACTGAGCGACTTCACCTTCAGCTTCACTAGGATCAAGAGGGAACTTGCACTGATTGCAGATGAGATTCAGGTATGCNAGGATTATTCCCATGCAAAGTCCTGGCAATAGCAATGAAAACACTTCCTGGAAGTTGGTACTGTTTGCTGGTTACTGGGCTGCCATGGGAGGTAATGAGCACCCTGTCCCCGGGGAAGTTCAAGTAGGGGTGGTCTGACTCTTTGCCCAAGGCTATTTCCCTGGTGGCTCAGAGGTTGAAGCGGAATCTCCTGGGGGTCCAGTGGTTAGAACTGGTTGCTATCACTGTTGGGGCCAGGGTTCAATCCCTGGTTGGGCAACCAATATCAGGCAAGCTACACAGTGTGGCTAAAATAATAATAGCGATGAGCATCTTTTCATATACCTGTTGGCCATTTGTAAGGCTTCTTTAGGAAAATAAAAATTGAATTCTTAGTGCATTATATAGTTAGGTTGTTTGTCCTTTAGCTTTTGAATTGTCCAAGTGAAATTCGCTCAGTCATGTCTGACTCTTTGCTATCCCAGGCACTGTATAGTCCAGAATACTGGAGTGTGTAGCCTTTCCATTCTCCAGGGTATCTCCCAACCCAGGAATCAAACCCAGGTCTCCTGCATTGCAAGTGGGTTCTTTACCAGCTGAGCCACCAGGGAAACCCAAGGCCCTCAGGTATGTGGATTATAGTATGATGAGTGAGCTTTATAATTCTCTGAATTTTGTGGTTTTATTGTATGTTGCTGTAAATCTATATTGCTTATATGACCACAAGAAACAAAGCATTTTCTTCCAAAACTTTTTTGGGTAAGTGTTTGTCAGCTGAACTCTGATGATTTGGTCAAAGCTGGCAGAAGCAGGTGACACAAAGCTCGAGGGTGGTGCACTTCAGAACTGCTGGTTCAACCACAAATTCATGAGACTCAGGAACAGAGAAGAGAGCGTGTAAGGGATGATGGACATGCTCGTATGAAATCTGAAACACCCAAGTCATAAATGCCTCATTGCCCAGAGCTGAGTCCTCCCCATTCTGGGCCACTTCCTGCCGAGGAAACAAAACTGGGGAGAACTGAGATTAAAGCAGGAGAGGTGAGGGTGGAGTTCTCTGAGGCTCCCTGGAGGCTCAGCGTCTTGTCGGGGGCCCCAGCCCCACCAGGGGTGCGGTCTGCTGTGCTACCCACCTTCCGGGGCTCCCAGCTCCATGGGACCTGTCCTGTCTCGGGGCTTCTTCCTCTCTCTGTTCATGTTTCTGGGCAGAAGTCTCCCACAGTTCGAGAGCCTTACCCAAATGAGGTGTCTCTAACAAGTGGAGCAAAGGTCATCATATCTCTCCTGGGGCAGTCGTGCCTAAACCAAGCAGGCAGGAGGAAACGGTAAATTGGCACAATTTGGGGACAAGACATTCTTTATGGAACCCCCACCAGCCTTACTCGTTTGATTTAATGGCAAAGTGTGTGAACTGAATTTTTCTAACAATGGGGCAGCATAGATCTGTCCTCTGCAGCTGGGGACCTGAGAGGTACACTTTTTCTTTTTTTTTAGAGGTGTACTTTTGTGGGATTTGATACATAGGAAGTTTTTAATTAATACCTGCCATAATGATTATAAATAATTACCATCACTATCTTACTGACAGCAAAGAGTGTTTATTAATGATCTCTCCAGCCTGGTTCAAATTGTGGTGCCAGAGAAGACTCTTGAGAGTCCCTTGGACTGCCTGCATGGAGATCAAACCAGTCAATCCTAACGGAAATCAACTCTGAATATTTCTTGGAAGGACTGATACTGAAGCTGAAGCTCCAATACGTTGGCCACCTGATGGGAAGAACCGACTCATTGGAAAAGACCCTGATTCTGGGAAAGATTGAGGGCAGGAGGAGAAGGGGATGACAAAGGATGAGATGGCTGGATGGCATCACCAACTCCATGGATTTTAACTCCGGGAGTTGGCGATGGACAGGGAGGCCTGGTTTGACGCAGGCCATGGGGTTGCAAAGAGTCGGACATGACTGAGTGACTGAACTGAGACCATTAGCCAATTTAAGATCCAATAAAGACTTTTTGAAGGGCTTCTCAGGTAGGTAACGAATCTACCTGCCAATCCCTGCGTCAGGAGATCCCCTTGAGAAAGAAATGGCAACCCACTCCAGTATTCTTGCCTGGAGAATCCCATGGACAGAGAAGCCTGGTGGGCTGCAGTCCGTGGGCTCACAAAAAGTCAGACATGACTTAGTGACTAAACTACCAAAAAGATTTTTAAAGTCAGAATCGCCCTTTATTTTGGTTCAGAATTTGATACCTTTCAAATCCCCTCTTGTGTCTCCTCTTTCAGATTATCCTGTGAAATAGTTCCTAGAGTGATAAAAAAAAAGTTTTTCCTGAGAAATGGAATATTTCCTGCCATATCAGTAGAGACCTATGAGACCTTCAAGAACTAATAGGCGAACAAGATGTCCTTTTCATTATAGGGGACTGAAATGCAAAAGTAGGAAGTCGAGAGATACCTGGAGTAACAGGAAAATTTGGCCTTGGAGTACAAAAGGAAGCAGGGCAAAGGCTAACAGAATTTTTCCAGGAGAACTCACCAGTCATAGCAAACACCCTCTTCCAACACAAGAGAAGACTCTACACATGGACATCACCAGGTGGTCAATACCAAAATCAGATTGATTATTTTCTTTGCAGCCAAAGGTGGAGAAGCTCTGTACAGTCAGCAAAGACAAGGCTGGGAGCTGACTGTGGCTCAGATCATGAACTCCTTATTGCCAAATTCAGACTTAAATTGAAGAAAGTAGGGAAAACCGCTAGACCATTCAGATATGACCTAAATCAAATCCCTTACAATTACACAGTGGAAGTGACCAATAGCTTCAAGGGATTAGATCTGATAGAGTGCCTGAAGAACTATGGATGACACTGTACAGGAGGCAGGAATCAAGACCATCCCTAAGAAAAAGAAATACAAAAGGCGAAATGGTTGTCTGAGGAGGCCTTACAGATAGCTGAGAAAAAAAAGGGAAGCTAAAGGCAAAGGAGAAAAGGAAAGATATACCCATTGGAATGCAGAGTTCCAAAGCATAGCAAGGAGAGATAAGAAAGCCTTTCTCAGTGATCAATGCAGAGAAATACAGGAAAACAATAGAATGGGAAAGGGTAGAGATCTCTTCAAGAAAATGAGAGATACCAAGGGAACATTTCATGCAAAGATGGGCTTGATGAAGGACAGAAATGGTATGGACCTAACAGAAGCAGAAGATACTAAGAAGAGGTGACAAGAATGCACAGAAGAACTACGTGAAAAAGATTTTCATGACCCAGATAACCACGATGGTGTGATCACTCACCTAGAGCCAGACATCCTGGAATGAGAAGTCAAGTGCGCCCTAGGAAGCATCACTACGAACAAAGCTAGTGGAGGTGATGGAGTTCCAGTTGAGCTATTTCAAATCCTATAAGACGATATGCCAGCTCAATATGCCAGCAAATTTGGAAAACTCAGCAGTGGCCACAGGATTGGAAAAGGTCTGTTTTCATTCCAGTCCCAAAGAAAGGCAATGCCAAAGAATGTTCAAACTACTACACAATTGCACTCGTCTCACACGCTAGCAAAGTAATGCTCAAAATTCTCCAAGCCAGGCTTCAACAGTACATGAACCATGAACGTCCAGATGTTCAAGCTGGATTTAGAAAAGGCAGAGGAGCCAGAGGTCAAATTACCAACATCTGTTGGATCATGGAAAAAGCTAGAGAGTTCCAGAAACACATCTTCTTCTGCTTGATTGAGTATGCCAAAGCCTTTGACTGTGTGGATCACAAAAAACTCTGGAAAATTCTGAAAGAGATGGGAATACCAGACCACCTGACCTGCCTCCTGAGAAATCTGTATGCAGGTCAAGAAGTAACAGTAAGAACTGGACATGGAACAGCAGGCTTGTTCCACATAGGGAAAGGAGGATGTCAAGGCTGTATATTGTCAGCCTGCTTATTTAACTTATATGCAGAGTACATCATGAGTAATGCCGGGCTGGATGAAGCACAAGCTGGAATCAAGATCGCTGGGAGAAATATCGATAAACTCCGATATGCAGATGACACCACGCTTACGGCAGAAAGTGAAGAAGAACTAAAGAGCCGCTTGATGAAAGTGAAAGAGGAGAGTGAAAAAGTTGGCTTAAAATTCAACATTCAGTAAACTAAGATCATGGCATCTGGTCCCATCGCTTCATGGCAAATAGGTAGGGAAACAGTGGAAACAGTGAGAGACTTTGTTTTGGGGGGCTCCAAAATCACTGCAGATGGTGACTGCATACATGAAATTAAAAGACGCTCCTTGGAAGAAAAGTTTTGACCAACCTAGACAGCATATCCAAAAGCAGAGACATTACTTTGCCAGCAAAAGTCCGTCTAGTCAAAGCTATGGTTTTTCCAATAGTCATGTATGGAGGTGAGAGTTGGACTATAAAGAAAGCTGAGCATGGAAGAATTGATGCTTTTGTACTGTGGTGTTGGAAAAGACTCTTGAGAGTCTCTTGAACAGCAAGGAGATCCAACCAGTCCATCCTAAAGGAAATCAGTCCTGAATATTCATTGGAAGGACTGATGTTGAAGCTGAAACTCCAATATTTTGTCCACCTGATGCGAAGACCTGACTCATTGGAAAAGACCCTGGGAAAGATTGAAGGCAGGAGGAGAAGGGGACGACAGAGGATGAGATGGTTGGACGGCATCACCGACTCGATGGACATGAGTTTGAGCAAGCTCCGGGAGTTGGTGATGGACAGGGAAGCCTGGCGTGCTGCATTGAACGGACAAAGTAAAAAACACTAAGAATGTTCAGGCCTGCTCACTCTTCTCTTTATCTTCTTTGTTCTCCAGAAAGGGAAAGAAAAATGCTCATTCGTCTATTTTTTTTTTCCTTTTCGCCTCAATGGGATATGTGGTTTTCTTTAATTTATCCAAAAACTTTTGATGTCCAGATTACCAGACCTATGTTGTGAAACTTCTATACAACCTGGTTCCTCCCCTCGCCTCCTTGGAGCAGTCTTCTCAGGGTCACTTGAGAGGCTGTCTCCCTGGCTTAAAGTGCTAAAAATTCCCATCGAATAAAACATATGTCACCTTTTATGTTGTGAATACTTTTCAGGTCGAAAGGCCTCTTTACAAATTAGGACAGAGAGGCATGCCCAGTTACATTCGTGTTCAAAGCTGCACAGCTAGGGACAGCTCACAGTTTTTCTGTCCACCTAAAGAACTAAAGTTTATGAAAAAGTAAAACATATAGATTCATGCCATTAAAAAAAAGAGAGAGAAATTATGTTTGTGTGTATGTGTGTGTAAACCTAGAAAAATATCTCACCAGACTACACCAAAGTAGTTATAGTTGTTGTCTTTGAGGTTTAGCATCAGGGGTGGACTAAACAATGCTCCCGGATTTTTCTGACTGTTTCTGTTTGCAATATACATGTACTGCTGCAAGGATCATAGGAGACTATAAAACAATTTCATCCACAATGAAAAGAGGAAAGTAAAGTGAAGTGAAAGTGAAGTCACTCAGTCACGTCCGACTGTTTGCGACTCCATGGAGGGTAACCTACCAGGCTCCGTGGTCCATGGAACTTTCCAGGCAAGAATACTGGAGTGGGTTGCCATTTCCTTCTCCAGGGGATCTTCCTGACCCAGGGATTGAACCCAGATCTCCCGCATTGCAGGCAGACGCTCTAACCTCTGCGCCACCAGGGAAGCCCTTGAAAAGAGGAAAGGGAAACCAGAAATCTATCTGTAACTGTGATTAGTCTTGGGTGAAGTACTAACGTGTGTTTAAAAGCATTATACAGAGTAAAATAAGCCAGAAAGAAAAACACCAATACAGTATGTGTGAGTGTGAAGTTGCTCAGTCGTGTCCGACTCTTTGTGACCCCATGGACTGTATGTAGCCTACCAGGCTCCTCCGTCCATGGAATTCTCCAGGCAAGAGTACAGCAGTGGGTTGCCATTTCCTTCTCCAGGGGATCTTCCCGACCCAGGGATCGAACCCTGGTCTCCAGCATTCCAGGCAGATGCTTTAACCTCTGAGCCACCAGGGAAGCTTGGTAATGATAACCCTGTATGCGAGACAGTTAAAGAGACACAGATGTATAGAACAGACTTTTGGACTCTGTGGGAGAGGGAGAGGGTGGGATGATTTGGGAGAATGGCATTGAAACATGTATACTATCATGTAAGAAACGAATCGCCAGTCTAGGTTCGATACAGGATACAGGATGCTTGGGGCTGGTGCACTGGGATGACCCAGAGAGATGATATGGGGAGAGAGGTGGGAGGGGGGTTCAGGATTGGGAACTCATGTACACCCATGGCGGATTCATGAAAATGTATGGCGAAACCAATACAGTATTGTAAAGTAAAATAAAAATAAATAATAATAATAAATAAAATAAAAAATAAAGCAGCTTTTCAGAGTACAGTCTGAAGACAGACCAGACATGCTAGTCTGCCTGGTAAAGGCAGGGAGTAATTCTGGGCTTCTGGAGGAGAAAGCTGAGAGACCTGACAGGTCTGTGGGATCCCAGGAGCCTTTCCTTTGCAGAGAGACAAACTAGAAACAAAGATTCAGGACAAAACTCCTCCCTTTCAAGGAACCGAAACCAGCATCATAGCTCCTCCCTGCCAGGGAAATGAAACTTAACAGCCCCCAAGACACAGGCAGCAGAGGAGACAAGCTCGCAGCTTCAGGCAGCATGTCCTCCGCCTCTGGCTCTCCAGTCCCCAGCACCGTGATGGAGCTCAGAAATACCCCGGCCAGCTCTCTAGACAAGTTCATCGAAGACCACCTCCTGTCAAACGCGGAGTTCCGCACGCAGGTCAACCAAGCCATCGACACCATCTGCACTTTCCTGAAGGAGAGGTGTTTCCAATTTGCCCCTTGCCCAGTTCGGGTGTCCAAAGTTGTGAAGGTGAGTCCAGAACTGCCTCACTGGGGAGAAGGGGGGCTGGTGAGCAAGCCTTTCCACAGGAACAGAGAGCAAGAGGTTGAGGTCTCTGGGGCTGGTGGTTTCAGATTTATCCATGCCAAAACTATATCCACACTTGTTAAAATAGCTTCTGGGGTGAGGGCATCCATCTGTAAATTTTTAAAATTAATTTATTTGTTTTATTTGGAGGATGATTACAGTATTGCGATAGCTTTTGCTGTACATCAGTGTGAATCAGCCACAGGTGTCCATGTGTCCCCCCCATCCTGATGGCCCTCCCACTCCCTCCCCACTCCATCCCTCTGGGTTGTCCCAGAGCCCCAGCTTTGGGTGACCTGCCTCATGCATCGAACTTAACAAATGCCCTAATGAAGTGTATAAATCACCTCGGAAACATCCACTAGGCAACCATTAAAAGAAAGAGAAAGAGAGAAACTCTGTGTGTGTGTGTGTGTGTGTGTGTGTGAATGTGTGTGTTGACCAAGAAAGATATCTCACAAGAGGTCCGGAATCGGCAATTGGAGAATGCTCCTGCTCTCAACTGTGGGCTCAGTTCCCCCCAGCTCCACCTGTAGGTGGAGTTTGATGCCCTGCCTGCCTTTGATGCCCTGGGTGAGCGCTCCCCGTCATAAGGCATTTCAGCCTTTGCCTTAAGTGGGGCTTATTCTGGTCTCTCTTCAGTTTCCTGAGCAGAAAATGCTCACACTTTGAGAGTCTTCTGGCATTAAAATAGGCAAACTGAAACCCACCTGTATCAACAATCCGCCAGTCTTTGACAGGCTAAGGTTTCACCAGTTCTGCAGAGTCACGAGCCAATTAAGTGTATACGTTTTGAAATCAGATAGCTCCTGCTGGCTGTGAAGCCTTGGGCAGGTCACCTAAACCTCTCTGTGCCTCAGTTTCCTTATCCAGAATCTTCTGGACCTCACGGGCTTGCAGGTCAAATAAACTAAGCCATGGGCCGGTTTAAGTATTAATCATGTCAGATCATATAAAAGCAGGGAGTAAAGATCGTGGATCCGGGGGAAAACCGGTGTGCACTGCATCTCTGCCACCTACTAGCTGTGTGACTTGACTGATAACATGACCTCTCTCAGCATCTGTTTCCCCATCCGGAAGATGACGACAGATAATAGCAGTGGCTAGATCTCAGAGTTCTTGTGAGCATTCTAGGAGTTACAGCCACCAATGCCTTCAGAGCAGTGGCTAGTACTCAAAATGTTAGTGATTGCTCTCAGCATTTCATTTAGGGAGGCTCTTCTCAATGAAATGTGTCAATAGTCATTCTTATCACCTTTTTAGGGCGGCTCCTCAGGCAAAGGCACGACCCTCAGGGGTCGATCGGATGCTGACCTCGTCGTCTTTCTCACCAATCTGACAAGTTTTCGGGAACAGTTTGAGCGCCGAGGAGAATTCATCGAAGAAATCAGAAGACAGCTGGAAGCCTGTGAAAGAGAGAAAAGATTTGAAGTGAAGTTTGAGGTCCAGAAACAGCAGAATCCCCGTGCTCTCAGCTTTGTGCTGAGGTCCCCCAAGCTCAACCAGGAGGTGGAGTTTGATGTCCTGCCCGCCTTTGATGCCCTGGGTGAGTGCTCCCACCACAAGTTCTTACAGTCTTTGTCCTATGTCAGGGCTTCTTCCGCTCTCTTTTCTTGTCTCTGAGCAGAAATGTCTCTCACTTTGAGACTCTTTTTAACCAAGGTATCCCTTCAAGTGGGAGGAGACCCCAGCATCTTTCCTGGGACAAGAATGTCCAGGGTCACACTCAGCCACTGAAGTGGCTGAGTTAAACAACAAATTGGTGCAATTGGGGGGGATCAAGATATTTGTATAGAACACCTGCCAGGCTTACTAGTTTGCCTTTTGGCAAACTGTGTGATCTCTTTCTAAAAACTAGGTCTAGGGTAAACTCAATATGTTAATGTCATTTTCTATGCAAAATGTGAGGCAACCATTCAAACTTTCACTGAGGGTTGGAATCTTGAGATAACGTGCAGGAACACTGGGACAGGAAGCAGTACATTTTTTGAGGCTCAGTTTCCCCTGTGAACCTTAGATGCGGGGCTTCCCTGGTGGCTCAGTGGTTAGGAACGCACCTGCCAAGCAGGAGATGCAGGTTCCATCCCTGGGTCGGGAAGATCCCCTGCAGAAGGACATGGCAACCCACTCCAGTATTCCTGCCTGGGAAGTCCCATGGACAGAGGAGCCTGGCAGACTATCGCCCATAGGGCCGCAGTGAGTGGGACAGGACTGAGCAACTGAGCGGGAGCATAGACCTGGAGGCTCGAGGCCTATGCCGTGGCCTGAATGAGACAGACAGGGAGCCTCTCTCCTGGAGCCTGGCCACGTGAACACCAGGAGTGAGATGATCACTCGCTGTGACGCAAATGAAATAGGGTGACCCAAGAGAGCAATGGGGAAGCAGAGGACGTTGGAGACAGGGTGATAAAGGAGGTGACCTCTGACCTGAGGCCTGAGGGATGAGAAGAGGCCAAGCACTCAAAGATCCGGGGGTTCCAGAGGAGGAAACAGCAAGTGCAAAGACAGGAATGAATGTGGCATATTTGAAGAAGTGAAGTAACCAGGGGAGTCAGTGGCAAAGGGATTGAGGCAGGAGGTAAGACGAAGGCGGAGGCAGGCCTCACCATCTGCGTGGGCCACTGTGAGGACTCGGGATTTTACCCAGAGGTCCTGGGAAGCAAGAAGTGGAAGGATCAGGCTTAAAGGCCTCTATATGGGCTGTGGAGGATCCAGGGAGGAGGGTGCCGCCACCTCTGCTGAGTCCAGGTGAGAGACGATGGGTGACGGCGGTAGAGGCGGGAGAAGGGAGGACCGAGGATGGACCTCAGGCCTCCTGGCTCTGGGCCTGCTGACCTCCCCACTGCCCCCCACGGCCAGTGAGCTTGTTGTCTAGAGAGGAGAAGCGCTGATGCATTAAAGTTCTGTATGCTGCCTCCATAGGTCAGCTGACTGGAGATTACAAACCTAACCCTCAAATCTATGTCCGGCTCATCGAAGAGTGCCAGAAACTGAGGAGAGAGGGCGAGTTCTCCCCCTGCTTCACGGAGCTGCAGAGAGCCTTCCTGAAGGAGCGTCCGGCCAAGCTGAAGAGCCTCATCCGCCTGGTGAAGCACTGGTACCAACTGGTATGGCTGGTCCCATCTGGGCAGAGAGCCGAGGAGGAGGAGGAGGCAGAGGAGGAGGAGGGGAAGGGAGAGAGTGAGGATGGGGGGGGTGGCGTGGAGGGAGGGAAGGAGCAGGGAGAGGTGTGGGGGGGAGAAGAAAGAGGAGAGGAAGAAGGAGGGGAGGAATCAGAAAGGATGTGGGAGGCAGGAGGGAGCCGGACAGAGACAAATGGAGAGGAGGGAAAGCGAGCCAGGAGGGAGACCATGAGAGGAAGAACATGGAGGAGTAGACATTGGTCAGAAAGGGAAAAAACACGGGGAAGAAGGGTCGGGTCTGGGACATCGCCAGTGGACTCGGGGATCTTACTCTTCCCGGTTCTCCCATGTCAGCCAATGACAACTCCATCCTTTCAGTTGCTCCGGACCAAACCATGGGTCTTTCTTATCTTTTTCATAAACACACACACACCCCACCAATCTACGAATGCCTTGGTCCTGCATTAAATATCAAATACCCCCTCACCCCTACTCCCAGGCTGGTCTCTCCTCTTCATTGGTCCACCAAGAAGGAAACTCTACTTCAGCCTCAGGGCCTTTGCATGAGCTTACTTGTTTGCTTACTGTCTGTCTTCCCTCTGAGAATGTACAGAAAAGAAGGCATTTGTTTATTTTATTTGTATGTATTGTATAAATATATAATATGATACTACATGTTTTATTCATTGCTGTTGCCCTAGAACAGTGCCTGGAATCTAATAGGTTCTCAGTAAGTAATTATTCAATGAATTAATGAGTTCTCTCCACCCCGCCCCCACCCCCCACCAACTCCCCTTTGCTCACTTCCTAGCTGTCTGAATCTGGGCAAATGGATTAACCTCTTGTCCTTCCCATTTTCTCCCTTGAAAAGAGTGGCATGGCGCAGCAACACTAAATCATATACCATGAGGCCATGCAAACAGATTGCTTCAGGTAGGCTGCATATTTGAAGAATATTAACCCCTCAAATCCATGAGCGTGGTTCAGTCAGTTCAGTTCAGTCGCTCAGTCATGTCCGACTCCTTGCAACCCCATGAACTGCGGCACGCCAGGCCTCCCTATTCATCACCAACTCACGGAGTTCACCCAGACTCACGTCCATCGAGTCCGTGATGCCATCCAGCCATCTCATCCTCAGTCGTCCCCTTCTCCTCCTGCCTCCAATCCCTCCCAGCATCAGAGTCTTTTCCAAGGAGTCAACTCTTTGCATGAGGTGGCCAAAGTACTGGAGTTTCAGCTTTAGCATCATTCCTTCCAAAGAAACCCCAGGGCTGATCTCCTTCAGAATGGACTGGTTGGATCTCCTTGCAGTCCAAGGGACTCTCAAGAGTCTTCCCCAACAGAACAGTTCAAAAGCATCAATTCTTTGGCGCTCAGCCTTCTTCACAGTCCAACTCTCACATCCATACATGACCACAGGAAAAACCATAGCCTTGACTAGACGGACCTTAGTCAGCAAAGTAATGTCTCTGCTTTTGAATATACTATCTAGGTTGGTCATAACTTTTCTTCCAAGGAGTAAGCGTCTTTTAATTTCATGGCTGCAGTCACCATCTTCAGTGAGTTTGGAGCCCAAAAAGGTAAAGTCTGACACTGTTTCCACTGTTTCCCCATCTATTTCCCATGAAGTGTTGGATTCGGATGCCATGATCTTCATTTTCTGAATGTTGAGCTTTGAGCCAGCTTTTTCACTCTCCTCTTTCACTTGCATCAAGAGGCTTTTTAGTTCCTCTTCACTTTCTGCCATAAGGGTGGTGTCATCTGCATATCTGAGGTTATTGATATTCCTCCTGGCAATCTTGATTCTAGCTTGTATTTCTTCCAGACCCGCGTTTCTCATGATGTCCTCTGCATATAAGTTAAATAAGCAGGGTGACAATATACAGCCTTGACGTACTCCTTTTGCTATTTGGAACCAGTCTGTTGTTCCATGTCCAGTTCTAACTGTTGCTTCCTGACCTGCATACAGATTTCTCAAGAGGCAGGTCAGGTGGTCTGGTATTCCCATCTCTTTCAGAATTTCCCACAGTTTCTTGTGATCCACACAGTCAAAGGCTTTGGCATAGTCAATAGAGCAGACATAGATGTTTTTCTGGAACTCTCTTGCTTTTTCCATGATCCAGCAGATGTTGGCAATTTGATCTCTGGTTCCTCTGCCTTTTCGAAAACCAGCTTGAAGATCAGGAAGTTCACGGTTCACGTATTGCTGAAGACTGACTTGGAGAATTTTGAGCATTGCTTTACTAGCATGTGAGATGAGTGCAATTGTGCGATAGATTAAGCATTCTTTGGCATTTCCTTTCTTTGGGATTGGAATAAACACTGACCTTTTCCAGTCCTGTGGCCACTGCTGAGATTTCCAAATTTGCTGCCATATTAAGTGGGGGCTGCTCTCTGGTGTGGGGCGCAGGCTTCTCACTTCGGCGGCTTCTCTTGTGCTGGAGCACAGGCTCTAGGCACGCAGGCTTCAGTAGCACTTGGGCTCAGTTGCCCCGCTGCATGTGAGGTCTTCCCAGACCAGGGGTTAAATGCGAGTCCTCTGCACTGGCAGGCAGATTCTTAGCCACCGGACCGTCCTGGTCTTTATTTTTATCAGTACTCTGTGACCACAAAACCAGCACTTACCTGGTGCTCACACTTGCCCATGCTGGGTGGGGACTGAACCACATTAAGGAATCTTCCTGCTCTTAACCGGAGCGTCTTTGTGGTGTTCACATCACTAACCCCACTGAGTTGCATTGGTTCCATCTACCAGTGACCCCATCCCGGCGGAGCTGGGCCAGATGTAAGCCCCTCATACCCCCAAAGCTGCTACATGTGGTTTATTTTGCCTTTCCTCTGGCACCCAAAGAATTCTGGGACCGAAGGGAGGATGAAGTTGGGATGTGCATGCCTACAGGTCCCAGCATGGCTCACCTACTGACGAGCGCCCGTAACACACACAGATGCTACTCTTGGAAGGCAGGTTGGAGCGACAGGCGGCACCAGGGGCTGCATTTTCTATACTGGTTTACCTCCCTTCACTTCCATCAGCTCATGGGGGCACTTTCTGAGCCCCACACAATGGCCGCTCTTTCGGGAGATGTTCCGTTTCTGTGTTCAGATTCCTGAAGCTGGAAAAGACTGAATCTGTGTCTATGCCAAGCCCCGGGGAGCTCAGAGGACTCAGGGCTCCCGGGTGACCTTGGGTAAGTCACTTCACTTCATCGTGGTGATCTCGGCCTGCTGGATAGGGACGCCGGAGGATCAGGAATGAATGATGCAGGTGGAATGTCTGGCCACATAATTAGCACAGAGCGGGGCTTTCGGAAGTGGTGAAAGTGTTAGTGGCTAAGTTCTGTCCGACTCTGCGGCACCGCCGGCCTCCTCTGTCCATGGGATTCCCCAGGCAAGAATACTGGAGTGGGTTGCCATGCCCTCCTCCAGGGGATCTTTCCAACCCAGAGATGGAACTCGGGTCTCCCTCATCGCAGGCATTCTCTAGCATCCGAGGCACCGAAATCCAGGACAAGACTGGGTTATAACTCTGGGAAGGCACATAAAGGCAGAGTTCAACACAGAAGCCTGCGCAGCTGCCTTTGAGCTGCAGAGCGGCCCTTCTCAGGCCCCCAGCAGACGGGTCCCCCCAGGGCTGTGTCTCATGACTCGGTTGTCCTGCTGTGGCCGCAGCGTCCTTCGTGCGTACCTTCTTGCTACGCGCGTGTCACCTCCCTGCTTTAACCAGTATCGTCTGATGTTTCCACTCTTCCCTCAGTGTGCAAGCAAGTTGAAGCAAAAGGGGTCTCTGCCCCCTAAGTACGCCCTGGAGCTGCTCACCATCTACGCCTGGGAGAAGGGGAGTGGGGCACAGGATTTTGACACGGCTCAAGGTTTCCGGACAGTCCTGGAGTTGGTCATACGATATCAGCATCTCTGTGTCTTCTGGACGGTCAACTACGGTTTTGCTGATGAGATTCTGAGGGACTTCCTCCTGACCCAGATCCGGAGAACCAGGTGCCCCAAACCCCTCCGTTTCTTCACCTTATTCCCTCCAACACTGTTTTGGTGACCAGAATTCACCTCCCAGGGGCCCTGATTCATTATTCCTCATATGAAACTGAGAAGGGAACTGTGCTGACTGTCAGAACCTCCCACGGTCTCCAGGGAGGCAGAGGAAATGTCGTCCAGGAGGAACAGAGAGGGAAGGCCCAGGGTACCAGGTCCTGAGTTGCTTTCAGCTTTCTAGGTCAGAAGGAAAAGCAGGGGTTCATTAGCAGGTCTAAAAGGTGTGGGAGTTGGAAGAGTGTCCCTGAGAAATAATGCTATTATTCACTGCTGAAGGATCCTGCAGGTTAGTTACTAGATCGGGTTCCCATCTCCATCCTACAAAACGCTTATCCTCAAGAAAAGGAAGGAATCTTAGTGCATCCACTCAGCGCCAGCAGCAGGGAACCAAAACAAGGGAAGCAAGAGAAAAGAAAGGAACATTGAGAACGAATGGAGGAAGGAGGGGGAAAAAAAGAGAGAGAAAGATACCGTGGCTTGCCAGCCATGGTGTGACCAACTTGACAGTATGCGCCCGGTCACTCAGTCACGTCCGACTCTTCGCAGCCCCATGGACTGTAGCCCACCAGGCTCCTCTGTCCATGAGATTTCTCAGGCAAGAATACTGGAGGAGGTTGCCATTTCCTCCTCCAGGGGATCTTCCCAACCCAAGGATCAAACTTGCATCTCCTGTGTTGGCAGACAGGTTCTTTAATCACTGAGCCACCTGGGAAATAGAGTTGGTTAAATGATAAATCATATTTCAGTTGCACCAGCATGGGGAGATGTTTATATCATGCCTTCATGTGCGTAATAACAAATAGCTTTCAAAACTTTTCTGACAAGTATGATTTAATTCTAGGAAATCCTTTCGAACTGTTTTGGTACCTTGGAATGACTGACATCTAAGCTAGAAAGACACATTGTTTTATCACGGAAATAGAATGGGCCCCTAATTCTGGGGCCACCAGTTCTGAAAAAGCATGCCTCTAATGACTCCTAACCTCTCATTTAGGCCTGTGATCTTGGACCCAGCCGATCCTACTGGCGACGTGGGTGGAGGGGACCGTTGGTGTTGGCATCTTCTAGCGAAAGAAGCGACTGAATGGTTGCCTTCTCTCTGCTTCAAAGATAAGTCAGGATGTCCCATACAACCATGGAGAGTGCCCGAAAAAGTCTTCTAAAGAAGTGTCGTCTGGAGATTACCGTGGGATGGGCTTCCATCCAAGAGCTTCCTCTGCTCTAGGAACTTGAGATTCACTCAGCCACACATTACAGATAGCCCAACACAGGCGCTTAAACGATTGGGTTTTTTAGGTCCCATTTGATGAAATCCTAAGGCAGGCAATACAGGACTCACTCAACAGCTCCATCAGGCTTTCCCCGGGAGCAGACTGTCTCCACCGTGACACTTGGTATTCGGGCCTGGTTAGTTCTTCATGGTGTAAGCAGTGTAAGACGTTGAGCAGCAGCCCCTGGTTCTCTACCCAGAAGATGCGGGCACACCACCCCCGAGGGCAATAGTCAAAAATGTCTCCAGGGATTTCCCTGTTAAGAGTCTGCTTTGCAGTGCAGGGCGCGTGGGTTCGATTCCTGGTTGGGGAACTGAGATCCCATGTGCTGCAAGACAGCTAGGCTTACACATTCTGGAACCCATGAAACACAATGGAAAGCCCGTGAGCCACGATGAGAAAGACCCATCACAGCCAAACAAGTAAATCAACTCTTTTAAAAAAATGTCTCCAAGATGGGCCGTGTGTCACCCGGGGCACGCTCATCCCTAGCTCCTTCTGGCTCCGCCCTCTTGAGTTGTCTAGCTGAGTCTTCCAGCTAAGTCTTCCTGGCACTGAGAGTAGCTGTTGTACCTCTGCGTGGCGGGTTCACCATCAGGCTGGGGGAACAGAAAAGTGGAGGACACCTACCCACAGGGTGTCTTATTCGAAGCCTCATCCAGCAAAGTCTTATGTTTCATTACCCGGAACCGTTGCCATGCATTGCTTGCGGCTTAAAAGTGACTCCATAAAGGGGGGCGGTGAAGACAGCCATGGGTGGGGGTTGAGTCAGTCAACCAAGAGTGCCTGCCACATGTGTTCAAAGCTCCACCTCCTTCCAAGGTACCTGTCCCAGGTATACTTGGTTCTCCCATCAGTGTCCCTGTCATCAAGTACCCCCAGATTGTCCCTGGTTATCATCCCCTTCTCAGATACACTTCCTTCTTTCTTTTTCCTGTCTTTTCCCCAGTGGTCTGACTGCTTGGATATGCTTTATTCCTGCACATGTATTTCCTTCTTTCTTTCAAGAGAGGGCAGACACCAGGAAGTTGTGGGGCAGGGATGTATTCCATGGTCAATGAGATGCACTTACTCAGAAGTCATAGATTCCTGGACTAGTAATGCTGGGAGAAACTTCTAGAGGCCATCAAGCAATAGCTTTTAAAGAATCAGTTCATGGTATAAAAGAGTAACACATGCCTCCCTGGATGGGCCCCATTACCTCTTCCCAAGCTTCTTCACCTCCTCTTGAAATCATCACCCCCATGTCCTCCGTCACGTCTCACCTCACCTCGCTGAAATCTCGTTCCGTGAGTGACCTCTGTTATTAACATCTCTGCTCTCATCCAGCTTTACAGCATATTTGTGAGCCCTTCTGTATCTTTCCGGTTAACTCCTTCCTTTCCCTTTAAGTCTTAGAGGAGGGGCCTCTTCTCAGAGTGAAACCCTTTTCCTGGCCCTCGGTTCCTGTGATTCTGTCATCTCGCTCTCATACTCCCCCACCTCGCCCACCTCCCTTCTCTTCCCATCTGTACACAGAACCCCGTGGGGCCCTGCCAAATGAAGGTCTCCTGAGCCAGTAGTGAGCCTG
>SJYQ01095355.1:0-58775 GCA_006410935.1 Redunca redunca
AATAACAGTAGCTGTACACCGGCGGCATAGGATTAATTCAGAGAAGGGTAACTTGTAGCATTGTTGCCACTTAAGGGACATTTGGGGCAATTGAGAGTGGTTAGACTCATTTCTTAATAAAACACTTCTTTCCTCTCTCATCGTTCCTTCTGTTTCCTCACCACTTCCCTTCCTTACCTCTCATTCTGTCATCCCCCTCATTGTAGAATGTGTGTCTGCCTTTGATAAGGCTCGCTTGGAGAAGTAGGGCATGCGGTGGAAAGAAGGTGAAATCTGATATTAGAAGATCCAGTTTTGAGTGTGCTGCTTACAAGCCTGGTTACTTGGGGCAGGTCACTTCTCTATTTTGAACCCCTGCTTCCTAAAGTGTGAAATGGATAATAGTGTGATAATTTCTAGTCTCTGCTGTGGTAGGGTTGGTGTACCGATTAAGTAAAATGAATATATGAAAGCGTTATGCATGTATCCCGTATGATCACTGACCTTTCAAAGAGGAGGCTAAAGAGAATGCTGACCTTTGCTTATAAAGCAACAAGTCCTGGTATTTACATAAAGCACTCTTGCAAAATGGCTTTTCCAGAAATCTCTCAAGAGATGATATCATTGTCTCCATCTTGTGTTTAATGTGAGAGGATCTTGTTCCTTCACAATTCTTTGGTAAATGGCTTATTCATTCATTGTGGCTGGGATTTGAGGTAGAAATTATTATTCTTGAACTTCAGTTAAATTTCATTTTAAAATAAAAAATTAAAATTTCCTTTAAATTTTTAATTTCTGGGTAGGTAACCAGAAAATAGAATATTCTCATCCAACCAGAAGGTTTCTAGACAGTGTAAGAATGTGAACTGGAATAAACACTGGCTTTTGTACTTAACAGTAATTCTTCATGAGTTTAGACTGAGGGATACAAATACGGCTGTATTATGTCACTTTAAAATTGACATAGTTGACATTTTCATCATGAAAATAGCTAGCAGGTAAAGCATTAGGAAAGAGCCTCCAGGGAAATTTCTTGGCTTCATCATATAATAATGTGTAATACTGGGTGGTTGGTTTCATCTACTTGAATTGCAAGTAAAATAGAGTCATAATAATGCTATTTTTAAAACCTCCATGTACCCTAGAAATAGGCTTACCTGGTGGCTCAGACAGTAAAGAATCTGCCTGCATTGCAGGAGACATAGATTCAGTCCCTAGCTTGGGAAGATCCCCTGGAGAAGAAAATGGCAACCCACTCCAGTATTCTTGCCTGGGAATCCCATGGATAGAAAAGCCTGGTGGGCTATAGGTCCATGGGATCACAAAGAGTCGGACATAACAGAGCAACTAATACACACACACACACACACACACACACACACACACACCCTAGAAATGCCTCTGAGGTGTTATGATTCAGGGTTATAGTCCAACAAGGGAAAAATTATTAAATAAGAAATTAGTTTATTTTTTCTCTGCTCTCACCTAAACATGTTCTGGATCTAGAAGACTTTTTCATTAATCTTGGGTTTTTTTTTCAGCTTCACTTTTACTTTTACTTTCCCAGTCTACTTATGAACTAATGCTCTTATTTTGCCACTTTAACTATATTAACTTTCCCTTGAAATATCCTCTTGTTTATATTTATTGGCTCCTGCAAAAACCTTGTTAGGGCTTTACATTACGATAATATTGGTAGGATAACTTAAAGAATTTCATTTAAAAATTATTATGATTTACAATTTATAATTCACATACCATGAAATTCACCCTTTTAAAGTAAAGCTCAGTGGATTTTAGTATGTTCACAAGGTTGTGAAAAATCACAAGTATTTAATTCCAAAACATTTTCATCACCTTGAACAGAAACCCCAGACAGCTGTCAATCCCTCTTCTTCCTCCTTCCAGCCTCTTTCAATCACTAATCTTTGGGTCTCTATGGATTTATCTATTCTGAACATTTCACATAAATGGAATCATACAATAATGGGCCTTTGTGGCTGGCTTCTCCCACTTAGCCTGAAGTTTTCAAGGTTCACCCATGTTGCTATGTGTGTGCCAGTACTTCATTCCTTTTTTTGGCCAAATAATATTCCATTGTATGGATATACCACATTTACTTCCATTCATCAGTTGATAGATATTTGTGTTGTTTCCACTTTTTGGCTCTTCTGAATAATGTTGTGAACATTTGTGTACAATTTCTATGTGATCATGTTTTCAGTTTTCTCAGGTGTACACCTAGGAGTGAAATTGTTGGTTCATATGGTACTCTGTTTAACATTTTGAGGACTGTCAAACTTTTGCCCAAAGAGCCTGCATCATTTTACATTCCTACCAGTGATGAGTGAGAGTTTCAATTTCCTCATGCCCTGTGCTATACTTGTTAATGTTTGTCTTGTTCATTATAGACATTGTAATACAGTGAAGTGATATCTCACTGTGGTTTTGATTTGCATTTCCCTGATGACTAAGAATGTTGAACATCTTCTTGGGCTTATTATTAACAATTTGGAGAATGTCTTCACAAATGCACTGTGCATTTTTGAGTTCAGTTATTTGCCTTTTTATTGTTGTTTTATAAGTGTTTTTTAAAAAATATTCTGGATACTAGACTATTACAGCATATGTGATCTACAAATTTTTTTTCCCATTCTGTAGGTTGTCTTTTCAATTTCTTGATAATGTCTTTTGAAGCACCAAAGTTCTTCTATTTTTCCTTTTGTTTGCCTTTGACTTAGCTGTCATATCTAAGAAACCATCTCCTAGTCCTTAATCATAAAGATTTCCATGTATATTTTGTTCTAAGAATTTTATAGTTTCAGCTTTTATATTTTACTCCTTGATTAATTTTGAGTTAATTTTTGTGTAGGTATTAGGCAGGAATGTTCAATTTTATTCTTTTCTAAGCATATATCTAGTTTTCTCAGCACTGTTGAAAAGTCTATTCTTTCCCCATTGAACTCTCTTGTTATCCCTGTTCAGAATCAAGTGACCATAAATATATTATTTCTAGATTTTCAGTTCTATTTTATTGTCCTATATGTCTATCCTTATGCAGATTCATACAGTCTTGATAAGAACATCATATTTTAAGGAGATGGAGTTTATATTTAGAATATAGAGTTATAAGTTTTCATGTCTTTGAATTCATTTAAGGAAAAATTAAGTTTTATAGGATGATTGCAATCAGGATAAATGTCATGAAAAGAATCTGATTTGAGAATTCCCTTTTGATCTGATATGTGAACTCAAATGAGAGTTTATAATTGTGATTTAATGCATTTTTCTTTTTGATAAACTCATACACAAATTGAAGGTAAAAGGAGGATGCAAATTATTATGGAAATGTGGACCTATGAAAATTACATCATGTCGAGTCTCAAGATCTGGAATCAAGATCTGATCCTGGCACTTACTGCTATTGATCTTGGATTGATCACTTCACAGCTCTAAGCTTCACTTTACTCTTATAAAATTTAATAGACATTTCTTGCGCTCGCTTCGGCAGCACATATACTAAAATTGGAACGATACAGAGAAGATTAGCATGGCCCCTGCGCAAGGATGACATGCAAATTCATGAAGCGTTCCATATTTTTAAGAGTACATTTGAATCAGTTCTAAGGAGATGGATGGAACTGGAGCCGATTATACAGAGTGAAGTAAGCCAGAAAGAAAAACACCAATACAGTATACTAACGCATATATATGGAATTTAGAAAGATGGTGATGATGACCCTGTATTCGAGACAACAAAAGAGACTCAGATCTATAGAGTGAACTTTTGGACTCTGAGGGAGAGGGAGAGGGTGGGATGAGATGGGAGAATGGCATTGAAACATGTATACTATCATGTAAGAAACGAATCGCCAGTCTATGTCCAATGCAGGATGCAGGATGCTTGGGGCTGGTGCATGGGGAGGACCCAGAGAGATGTTATGGGGTGGAAGGTGGGAGGGGATTCACGTTTGGGAACGCATGTACACTCGTGGTGAATTCATGTCAATGTTTGGCAAAAGCAATACAGTATTGTAAAGTAAACTAAAGTTAAAATAAAAATTAAAAAAAAAAGTTAATAGACATTTCTGACCTACAGTTCCTTCACAGGAATGATATGAGCCTCAGATTGAGTTAATGTGCTTGTAAGTACCCTATAAACTGCAAAATGCCATAGATATATTTAATATCTGTATATAGCCCAAATTATTGATGTTCATAAGTTCTCTGAGGAGTCATTTCCTAAGTGCTCTAAAACATGTACTTGTTTTTTTTCCAGACCTTATTAGGAAGATATCCAGAGTGGTTTCTATTTCACTTTACAATTTTTAGCCTAAAAACTTTCTGAGACTTGCCCCTTTGTAAATGTTAGTCCTAAAAAAAAAAAAAGGCAAATTACTATGTTGCTTCAGTCATGCCCAACTCTTTGTGACCCCATGGACTGTAGCCCACCAGGCTCCTCTGTCCATGGGATTCTCCAGGCAAGAATACTGGAGGGGTGACTATGCCCTCCTCCAGGGGATCTTCCTGACCCAGGGATGGAACCCTGTCTCCTGTGTCAGGTTCTTTACCACTAGTGCCCCTGGGAAGCCCTTCTGTTGTGTGTGAAAGTCGCTCAGTCCTGTCCGACTCTCCGTGACCCCATGGACTATACTAGTCCATGGAATTCTCCAGGCCAGAATACTGGAGTAGGTTCCCTTCTCCAGGGGATCTTCCCAACCCAGAGATCAAACCCAGGTCTCCTGCATTACAGGTGGATTCTTTACCAGCTGAGCCACAAGGGAAGCCCCAGCACTCAGCAAACTTTTTCTGTAAAGTTTACAAATAGGCTTTGTGGGCAATATAAGGGTTCTGTCACATATTATTCTGCCTTTTCTTTTTTTAAGATTTATTTATTTATTTATGGCTGTGCTTGGACTCTGTTACTTCGTGCAGGTTTTCTCCAGTTGCAGGGAGCGGGGGCTGCTCTTCATTTCAGTGCACAGTCTTCTCGTTGTGGCTTCTCTTGCCGTGCATGGGCTCTAGGGCGCAGGCTTCAGTAGTTGTAGCTCCTGGGCTCTAGGAGACAGGTTCAATAGTTGTGGCTGCTGCTGCTGCTACTGCTTCGTGTCCAACTCTGTGCGACCCCATAGATGGCAGCCCACCAGGCTCCCCCGTCCCTGGGACTCTCCAGGCAAGAACATTGGAGTGGGTTGCCATTTCCTTTTCCAATGCATGAAAGTGAAAAGTGAAAGTGAAGTCGTTCAGTCGTGTCCGACTCTTAGCTACCCCATGGTCTGCAGCCCACCAGGCTCCTCCGTCCATGGGATTTTCCAGGCAAGAGTACTGGAGTGGGTCGTCATTGCCTTCTCCACAATAGTTGTGACGCATGGGCTTAGTTGCCTAGCGGCCTGTGGCATCTTTCTGGACCAAGTATTGAACCCATGTCCTCTGCACTGGCAGGCAAATTCGCAACCACTGGACAGAGAGGGAAGTCCTGGTTTGTTTTTTTTTTCACAATCTCTTAACACTGTAAAAACCATTCTTAGCTGGAAGAGCTGTATAAAAACAGGCCTGACATTTTGTCTTACAAGCTTGTAAGACTCTTCAAGTACTATATCAAGTTTTAGTTACAGCCACTAGTTATAATGTATACATAAAACAGAATTACTGGTTAGTTAACCAAAGAAATGTTATGTGTTAATTTTTATCCTAACAGCAAAGCAGGATTTGCAAGTGAAACAGTGTGAGTCATTTTGTTTTTTTTGGATTATGTTTCACTTTGATCAAAACTGGTCTAGTCAGCCAGGGATAGAGATATTGCTTTGAATAATTGGCAGATTGTAGTACAATTCACATTGATATATTATAGGACCTAAATAATTAGACAGGACAGGACACAGGTGATGATTGCTGAATCCAAGAAATTGCTGAGTTAGAAGAATTTTTCTAACTGAAGCGTATCATTTTTTTAGCAAGACAGTGGCTTGATGACACTTTTCACTCATCTTTACTGTTATGGTTTGTTCAAGGGTCCAAAAATGTCAAGGATTCCAAAAGTTATGTAAACACAATATTACTGATGGCATGGGGAAATAGAAATTCTCAACACATTGGTGGTGATGGGGTAAACGGACACTTCCTCTTTGTAGGGTGATTTGGCAATATCTATCAGCATTAAAAATATACCTACACTTTGACCCAGTTCTTCTGCTTCTGGGAATTTACCCAATTTGTACAATCCACACAGGCAAATATTTAAGCATTGCAGCATTGTTTATACAGGCAAAATATCATGTAAAAAATAATGTAAACACCCATCAATAGAGCAATGCTTAAAATATATGGTTCACATAAAATGGAGTATTATGCAGCTTTTTAAAAGAATGAGTTATTGATAACTGCTGCTATGGTGAAATCTCTCAGATATGTATCTTAAAGCAAGCTATAGTACTATACAAGTTACAGTATAAGGTCAGCTCTCCTTACCTAAGAGTTCTTCATCCATGGAGCCAATCAACCTTGGCTTGAAACAATTGTGAAGAAAAATTGGAGAAAATATCAAAAAACAAAATTGAGTTTTCAGTTCACTGGCAGCTATTTACATATACTTTACATTGTATTGGGTATTATAAGTAAATCTAGAGATGATTTGGAGTAGATTGGAGGATTGCGTGAGGCTTCCCTGGTGACTCAGTGGTATAAGAATCCACCTGCAGTGTGAGAGAGACACGGGTTTGATCCCTGGGTTGAGAATATCCCCTGGAGAAGGAAATGGCAACCCTCTCAGGTATTCCTATCTCAAGAATCCCATGGACAGAAGAGCCTGGCAGGCTACCATCCGTGGACTTGCAAAGAGTCAGGTGTGATTGAGCATGTGTGCATGGAGGATCATAGGTGGTATGCGAAAATATTAATTCTACAGCACTTTATGCAAGGGACTTGAGATTTTGGTATCCTTGAGTTTCCTGGAATCAATCTGCTGATACCGAGGGACAACTGTAGAATGTGTAGTATGCTACTACATGTTTAAAAACAAAAGTCATATTTATGTATATGGCCTTACAGATAGTATCACTGGAAGGCCTTCAACAGCATTAACATTGTCAGACACTGTTCTAAGAGCTGTTTATAACTGACACATTTAATTCTCATAACCACTTTATTAATGTAGGTGATATTATTCCCATTTTACATATGAAGAACCTGAAGCATAGAGAGATTAAGTAACTTGCTCAAAGGCACAAGAATCTGGTAACAATGATTACTTTTAGAGTCAAGAGACTGAAGGACTAAGGGTCAGAGAGACTTAATTTTTGCTGTCCATCTTTTTCAGCTGTGTGTGTTTTGCCATGTTTATGCATTACTTAAAAAATTATTCTTAAAATAATTTAGGAAAATGGTAAAAAGACTCTCATGAGTGCTGTTTACAAGACAGTCGATCTCATTTTCAAAGATGTGCCAATTAACATACTTCTTAGCTTCCAAAGGATGAGAAAGGTTGATAACGCCTACAGTTGGCAAGTAGGAGAAGCTGGACCCGATGTAGATACAGTCATGGAAACTTTTTGGAGAGCAGTCCGGTGCTGGGTTGTGCTAGATTGCATGGGCTGCCATAACAAAGTACCACAAACTGGGTGCTTTAAACAATAGCCATTTGTTGTCTCATAGTTCTGGAGGCTGGACAGTCTAGATCAGACTGTTAGTAGGATTAGATCCTTTTGAGGGCTGTGAGGAAGAAACTGTTCAAGGCCTCTCTCCTAGCTTCTGGTGGTTTGCTGGCCATCTTGGGTGTTGCTCCATGCATAGACTCTTCCGCCAGTCTCTGCCTTCATCTTCACGTGCTTTTCTTCCCATACCTGTATCTGTCTCCACATTTTACCCTTCTTTAGAGGTCACAAGTCATATTGGATTAGGGCCCACCCTAATGAACTCATTTTAACTTGACTACCTCTGTGAAGACCCTATCTCCAAGTCAAGTCACATTCTGAGATACTGGGGGTTAGAACTTCAACACATGTATTGGTGGGGAGACATAATTCAACCCATAAATAACATGGGTATCCAAATTTCAAACATGCATACTCTTTAACCTTGCAATGCCACTTACGGGACTGCATCCTTCAGAAATAATCTGAAAATAGGCATAGATATTTTTAGAAGGATATCCACAATGGCACCTATTGGAATGCTGGAATCTACCTAAATATCAGTAAAAGATTGGCTAAATAATGATATACCTGCTTCTGTTGTTAAAGATAATATGGATTGATATGCATTGATATAAAAAGATATGCAGACTATATTAAGTATAAAAAGCAGGTTTACCTAATACTGTGTAATAACCTAAATGGGAAAGAATTTTAAAAAGAATAGATATAGGTATATGTATGGCTCAGTCACTTTGCTGTACACCTGAAGCTAATACAACATGGTTAATCAACTATGTGTGTGTGCTTAGTTGCTCAGTCATGTCCAACTCTTTTCGACCCCGTGGACTGTAGCCTGTCAGGCTCCTCTGTCCGTGGGATTTTCAGACAAGAATCCTGGAGCAGGTTGCCATTTCCAACTCCAGGGGAATCTTCCTGACCCAGGATTTGAAACCAGGTCTCCTGCACTGGCAGGCATCCTTGACCACTGTGGCACCTAAGAAGCCCTCTAATCAACTATACTCCAATATAAAATAAAAAGTTTAAAAGAAAGGTGATTTCAAGTACTTTACAACCTTGCATATCAATCCAGTAAGGAATAAAGATCTTTCCAACTTAAAAATAAAAGCAAGTTTACTGAAGAAGTGAAGTGAAAGTTGCTCAGTAGTGTCCGACTCTTTGCTACCCCATGGACTATATACACTCCATGGAATTCTCCAGGCCAGAATACTGGAGTGGGTAGCCTTTCCTTTCTCCGGGGGATCTTCCCAACCCAGGGATCGAACCTAGGTCTCCCACAATGCAGGCTGATTCTTTACCAGCTGAGCCACAAGGGAAGCCCAAGTGTACTGAATAGAGTGTATATTGTTATCCTATTTGTGTTAAATTTTAAATAAATAAAATTTTGAAATAATATATTCTAAAAACTAACAATGGCATGGAGAGTGTGCATAGGCCTTTCAGTTTACTTTACATATATATTCTCAAACTAGTAAAAACAATAAATATATTTCTGTCCTTAAAAAACAGAGTATTGAAATCAGTCCATTTTATTCTGTTTTTAAACTGACAGAACTGAATCAGAATATACTTGGGTTTCCCTGGTGGTCCAGTGGTTAAGATTATGGGTGCAGTTTCGATCCCTAGTTGGGGAACTAAGGTCCCCACATGCCATGTGGCACATCCAAATATATATTTATATATATATTTATTGCTGAGATCTTAGCTTAGTCTGGTAGTTTCTGGGGGAAAACCTAACAATTCCCATTAAGACATATAATAGCCTAGTTGTGCAAACACACTTCCTGTTTTCTCAACTATATAAAAGTTAAGTTGTAGACACCATGATCCTTCAGTTCTACACAGTTCAGCAGGCATCTTCTAAGAATAAGGGCATTCTCCACTCAGTGACATGATTATACCAAGGAAAATTAACAGTAATTCCATAGTATCTAATATCTAGTACATATTCAAATTTCCCAAGTTGTTCTCCCAAATATGTATTTTTTTTCCTAATCTGGATCCAGTTGAATTTTATGCATTTCATTTGGTTATTGTATCTCTTAGCCCTCTTTATGTAAAGCCAGTTTTCTTGCAGATGCCACATTTTCCATTTAACTCACTAGTATATTACTTAATTCTCTCCCATGACACAGCGGAGAAGGCAATAGCAACCCACTCCAGTACTCTTGCCTGGAAAATCCCATGGACGGAGGAGCCTGGTGGGCTGCCGTCTATGGGGTCGCACAGAGTCGGACACGACTGAAGCGACTTAGCAGCAGCAGCAGCATGACACAGATGTCATTTGAAAATTTTTACAATGAATATTTTTTATTGTGGTAAAATACACATAAAAGCTACCATTTTAAAAGTTTTAGTTGTACAGTAAAGTGGCATTAAGTACATTCACGATTCTGTAACCATCACCACCACCCGTCACCAGAACGGTTTCTTCATTCCAAATTGAAATTCTGTACTCATTAAACAGTAAGTCCCCACTCTCCCTTCCCACACCATTCTGCCTTCTGTCTTGAGCCGACCTCTTTAAGTTCCTCAAATAACTGGAATCCTGCAGTCTTGACTCTTTTTCTGGAGTGGGTTTCCCAACTCCCAACCCAGGGATCTAACTCATGCCTCCTGCATTGCAGGCAGATTCTTTTACCGTCTGAGCCACCAGGGAAGCCCATAAGACTATAAATTGGTTTCAGGCTATCTAAACAAGATCCATGTGACATGTGGTTGCTGTGTTTCTAAGCCTTTTTAGATCCAAGCAATTTGCTCACTTTTTTTTTTTTTTTAGACGCTATTGCTTTATTGCAGAATGGACTCAATTCTTATATGCATGTATTTACCAACAACAAAAATCCATACATTTTAAAGGAACCACGCACTGTATACTGAGGTCTGAAAGCTGCTTCTAATTTAGAAATACTGGAAGTAGTTAGAGAGACACATTACTTCTAAATTCATATAAACTTCATATGGTTACTCTTGGTTCCATCTTTTGTCAGATTACCTCATCACAATTTAGCAAACCACAATTTTGGTCTTGGTAGATGCACCCAGTACAGCAGGGGGCAGGATTACCTCCTAGAAGCCAAGTGCTTAAGGAAACCCCTTCTAACGGTAATCAGAGAGAATAGTTTTCAAGTTAAGCACAAAGATAACTAAAAAAATTTTTTTCTCTGAATACAGAGATAAGGTAAATTCCCAGAGAATGTGCTGGTGAGAGGAAACATCTTACTTAAAAAACTATCGGTATTCTGTCTTAAAGAGCAATCAGACTTGGTTTAAGAAAGCGGGGCAGGAGTATCAGAGTGGGTAAGCGAGAGGGTGGACAACTAAGGAAGGAGGGCGAAGAGCCGGAAAAAGAGTCGTCAGCTGCCAGAGAAGAGTGGAAACCTGCTTCGCAGGTAATTTGACGAAATGAACCGAGACGCAGGAGGAAAGTCCCCGTGGCGAGTGAAATCGAGCGCGGGACGAGAGCAGACTAACTCCGGATGTTTGAAAGGCCGTGCGGAAGCCGGTTTTTCCATGGACTGGAACAATCCCGAACAAGGCACTGGGCGCGGACTCGAAAAACAAGCCTCACCTGCCAGCCTCCCCGCGCCCAGGGAGTAACCTGCGAAACCCAGGGCACGCCCCAGCAGGTGATTCTGTGGGCGTGACAGGTCTGCTCCCTCCTTCCGTGCCTCCGCCGCGGGAAGTAGTCCCCGGCTGCGCCGGCTCCGAAGGAATCTGCGCAGGGGAGCCCTGAGGCCCTCAGGGCATGAGTCCCAGGAGCGGCGGGAGCGCAGCCAATCCCTGGAAACAGGGCGTGGCTAACTCGGTCCCGCGGATTCCTCCGCCTGTGCTCGCTGTGCTGAGGCAGAGGGAGCCGCCATCTTGGATGCTGAGTCTTGGTTCTCAAGTGCGTCTCTGCTGTTTTCACGTCCGGATTTGGCCAGGTGAGTAGGCTTTTTCAGGGTCGAGCGTCTTTGTTTTCTTCCCCACACTGCGCCCCGGGTTTATAAGTCCCTAGCCAGGGATTTGGACGACTCTGAGGTGGCAGGTGAGGAGAAACAATGATCCTGGGTCAGGCCGGAGGTCGGGCCGGAGGGGCTGCGGCGCGGAAGGCCGCCGAAGGCCGGGCTCGGGGGCGTGGCAGGGCCGCGAGCAGCTTGGAGACCGCTAGTCGTGGATGTATGATACCGCCAAACTTTCTTGTCCTCCCTGCTTCGAGCCGTCTCTACCCCGGCGTGGAGGTGCGGCGGCCTGGGCTTTGGCACCCGACGCGGACAGGGCCAGGCCGGCGCTCTCGGCCACTCCCCTCACTCCATCTCTTCTAGCCCAGAGAGACTTCGGTTCGGTTGTGTCCCTGGTGCCCGAGGGAGTCTGCGTCCGAGCCGGGCAGCCTCCCTAGGGCGGCGCGGCCTCCAGGGAATGTACCTGGGGCCCCTGTGCGAAGTTGTCTTTTTCTTTAGACCTTTGACCCCTTTCGCCGACCCCTTGTGTGATGAGCGGTCTTTTGAGGAGCCTGTGGTCGTGTCCTTGCGCCCCTCCTCTTTCAGTTCTCATTGCTCCCCTTCCCGCGGTGCTGCAGGTGAGAGGACTGGAAACTCAACCTGCATAAAGTTTTACAAGGATCGGGACCCAAGAGCGCCCGTTTAATAATTAGGTAATAGGAAAGAGAGTCACTTTCACTCATTGTAGTAGTAAAACTGAAATTTAGAGCTGGTCATAGTTTTTCTATTATGCTAGCGTATTCATTTATTTTTCTAAACTTTTTATTGTGAAAATTTAAAGCACCCATTTTCATCAACGATTATTTTCTTGCCAATCTTGTTTCGTTTATACCCCCATTATGTATTCGTTTAATAAAGTAATAGTTAATATATCTGTCGTCGTCGGCCCACCAACCCCCGCCCCGCGGAAGTAGTAGCCTTTTTGACTCCTGTACTTAGGAGAAACTTCCATCGGAAATTTTGTTTTTACAGCTTTCTCAGAACCCCATCTTCTGGGATAGGAGGACTTAGTATATCCTTTTATTCGACGATAAAAGATTGTTTTGAAACCTTAATGTTAGTATTATATTTTAAAGTCATCCAGTTTCCTAAGTCTTCTCATTTTTAAAGTAATGTTATTGTTGTATCCAGATTGTTTTCATTCTTCCCGTCTTCCTTTGCCTCTGGAATTTCAATGATTGGGAGCCCCAGAATCCCCAGCTCTATATAATCTACTTAATTTAAGCTTTCATTCCTTTAAAATCATTTCCCTGGTAACTCAGCTGGTAAAGAATCCTCCTGCAATTCAGGAGACCCCACTTCGATTCCTGGGTCAGAAGATGGGCTGGAGAAGAGATAGGCTACCCACTCAAGTTTTCTTGGGCTTCCCTAGTGGCTCAGCTGCTAAAGAATCCACCTGTGATGTGGGAGACCTGGATTCGATCACCGGGTTGGGAAGATCCCCTGGAGAAGGGAAAGGCTACCCACTCCAGTATTCTGGCCTGGAGATTTCCATGACTGTATAGTCTGTGGGGTCGCAGAGAGTCAGACACAACTGAGCGACTTTTCACTTTTCCTTTAAAAATCACAATTAAGTCCCAATTGACACAAAGTCTATCCTGATTTAAAAATAGAACTAGAAGAGAGTATAGTCTAATGAGATAATTTAAAATACAGAAAAAGTAATATACCCATGAATACTACAGCATTATTTTATATGGTAAATATAAAAAAGATTGGGAAATTATTAAAAATGGTTACTCAACGTAGTATTAGGCAGTCATTAAAGTATAATACTAAAGACTGTAGCAGATAGGATGTTAAGTGATAAAAGAATTCACTAGTGATTGGAGTCCATGATTACAACTTTGTAAAAATATGCCTTAAGAGAAACTCTTTGTGAATGTATGCCCAAAGAATTTTTTGTATTGCTTTTTATATTACTTCTATTGAAAAACAAGATAAAGGTACTGTCATAACGTCTTATGAATTTCAATATTTATAGATGCTTCTGGAAAATCTTGATGGTCTCTGAATTCTGAAGTCTGTACGTCTGTACTTTTCTTGTGAGTTATACATGATACTGCTGGTTTTGTGGTCTTTTATTAAATTTTCAATCTTGGTTAGTTTGCTCACTGATGATTTTAGTACAATTTGAAAATACAGTAAACGACGTTTCTGTACGTGAAATGGTTTTAAGAATTGGGCTGTATTATTGTGGAAATGTCTTCTAGCTTGTTTGTACTTAGATGTCACTTATTCATATCTGCAGTGCCTAAATCATACCTGAATCTGTTCATATCACTTATAAGGAAGAGGTATTCAGGATAAATAAAATAATACATTTCAAATACAGTTTTCCTATATACTAAAAAATGGCATTCTGGGTACTGTAGACTGTTGCCTCCCTTCCCAGTTTGGTTCTTTTGGAGCTACAAGACTCTAAAGTTGGTTTCTTGGGACTTAATGGTCTGTTTTGCTGTTTTTTAGCTACTTTAAAGTTTCCAGGATTACTGTTTCTGGGCAGCTTCACTAATTTGGGAAGCTGTTCTGAGCTGCAACAGTCTCCCTTCTCTCTCCAAGGGTAACATGAGGAATGGCCCAATCCCTTATTCAGAATGGAGAGTTAATTCAGTTTTAAAAGGCTCCTGAAGCAGGGTGATAAAAGAAGGACTAGATCAGTTTGTTCCAACTTTAAGGACTGGAGTAAAATGAAGGATTTGAAAGAGCCCAGAAGAGAACATGAGGTTGCTGACCAATGTGTGACATAATGGTGATGTAATTAAAATACTGAGAAGTAATTTAACAATCACTAGTTCATAAACCTTTCATAAGATTTATAGTTTGCTTTTTTAAAAATTTTTGGCTGCACTTGGTTTTTGTCGCAGTGCATGGGCTTCTCGTGGTGGTGGCTTCTCTTGTTGTGGCGTGCATGGGCTCAGTAGTTGTGGTGTATAGGCCTAGTTGCCTCAAGGCACGTGGAATCTTCCCAACCAGACCAGGGACTGGACCTGTATCCCTTGTGTCGGCAGGTGGATTCCTAACCGCTGGACCACCAGGGAAGTCCCTGTAATGTTTATGTTATAGGTGTTTATGTGTCTTATAGTTGTTTTTGTGTCACTTATCCCCATTAAACTGTGAACTCCTTAAAACACTAAGGTGTTACTTAAATGTCTGTTGTCTCCATCTGCTTGGCACAGTACTTGATAGAATGTGTGCATGTGTGCGTGCTCAGTTGTATCTGACTCTTTGGGACTCCATGGACTGTAGCCTTCCAGGCTCCTCCAGGCAAGAATACTGGAGTGGGTTGCCATTTACTACTCCAGGGGAACTTCTGGACTCGGGGATCAAACCTGAGTCTCCTGCGTTGGCCAGCAGTTTCTTTACCACTGAACCTCCTGGGAAGCCCAGCTTGATAGACACTCTCAAAAATGTTTGATGAGTGGATGAATGGCAGTAAAAATATTGAGGTACAAAATGAGTTTAGAATAAGCTCTGAATCAAATGACAGTTTTAAATTAGGTATTGGGCAGTATTAGTATGTGATAATATATGTGTTATTCACATATACATGTATCTATATATATTTTTTTCTGTATATAATTATTTGTATATGTATAAAAAAGTGACTTGACCAGAATAGTTTATTAACTTTTAGGTTATTCCTAAAATTAGTATTCTGAATCATTCAGGATACAAAGTTGATGGTAGCTTTGGAAACACAAGTTCAAATCCTGAATTGGAAGAATTCCCTGGCGGTTCAGGGATTAGGACTTGGTGGTTTTACTGCCGGGACATGAGTTGGCTCCCTGGTTGAGGAATTAAGATACTGCAAGCTTCAAGGCAGGGCCAAAAGAAAAAAAAAAATCCTGAAATGAAACTAAATTGACCTTTTTTATTAGATAAGCTTTGAGTCTAATTTTTTTTTACATATATTGGTAATTATTTTGGACATGTCCTAAATAAAAATAATAATACCTTGTGGTTTAGTGTCATTGTCCTTAGTGATTAGTTTTTGTAGGAGTCTAATTTCTGAAAGTTGAAAATCCTCAGAACTCAGGTTGACAAAGTATTTTGGCAAATTATTTTCCTTTCCTTAAATCTAAAAACTAGAGGCTGTAAGTTTGTGGAACTCAAAAAAAGACTTATTTTTAGTTAAATTTCCTATTAACATAATAAACGAGTGACAGCTTTGTACTAAGTACTATACCGAGACAGTGTGGGAATAACAGTAGAACCTTAGAAATAGTGTGTGCTTTGAGAAGAGTCAAACATGGCACACTAAAAGCAGCAGCAACCTTGAGAACAGCTAAACTGATTACAGCTGAAATCCTCCAATGAGGTTGAAACAGTTAAAGCAAGGGAAAAAAGATGCAAATATATATTTAACTTTTTATTTTAATCCAAAAGATATAAAATTCCATGTAATAATGGAGTATAACCTTTAAAAATTGTGAGCCACTGTATTGTATACCTGTAACTTATATTGTACGTGAAGTATTCTTCGTTTTTTTTTTGTTTGTTTGTTTGATTTTTAATTAGCAGTTGTGGCGCTTGAGCTTAGCTGCACTGAGGCAAGTGGCATCTTCCCAGACCAGGGATTGAACCTGTGTCTCCTGCATTGGCAGGCAGATTGTTAACCACTGGACTACCAGGGAAGTCCTAGTCTTCAGTTTTTATTAGTTCATTTATCAGCTAATCTGTATTTTAAAGTTGTTTATTTTTGGCTGCGCTGGGTCTTCATTGCTGTGCGCTGGCTTTCTCTAGTTGCAGCGAGTGGGGGCTACTCTGGTTGCAGGGTGCTGGTGTCTCGTGGCAGTAGCTTCTCTTGCAGCGGAGCATAGGCTCTAGGGCATTTGGGCTTCGGTAGTTGTGGCACGGTGGGCTTAGTTGCCCCACAGCTTGTGGGGTCTTTCTGCACCAGGGATTGAACCCATGTCCCCTGTGTTGGCAGGTGGATTCTGAACTAGTGGGCCACCAGCTACTAGCTAATAACCTATCAGCTAATATTTAGATGATAAGACCTTTTCTTTAAGTATGGGTCTGTTGACTGGAGTTTTACTTATTTTTTTGCCACCTTCCAGGGCTGGCAGAATCTTAGTACCCCCCACCAGGAATTGACTCTGGCTCTAGTCAGTGAAAAGTGTGGAGTCCTAGCCATTGGACCGCTAGGAAATGCCCTAAAATCCACAAATTTTCATTTAATCTTCATACTAGCTTTTTGAGGGATGTTCTTGTTTTTGGACTCCAAGTCTAGTGTCCTACTCTTTTGTGACCCCTTGGACTGTAGCCCGCCAGGCTCCTCCAGGCAAGAATACTGGAGTGGGTTGCCATTTCCTTCTCCAGGAGATCTTCCTGATCCAGGGACCATGCTTGGCAGGTGGATTCTTTACAACTGAGCCATCTGGGAAGCCCTTGAGGTGTGAGGGTTCATGTAAATATTGGTGCTAATTTTCCTTAAGTGTTTGATAGAATTTCCTTAAATGTTTAACAGAGAAGCCACTTGGGCCTGGATTTTCTTTTGGAATGGTTCTTAATTTTAGATTCAATTTTTGTCATGTATAAGAGGCAGTTATATTTTGTATTTCCTTTGAGTCAGTTTAAAAAAGAATTGCTTATTTTACTTTTTGGTTGCGCTGGGGCTTCATTGCTGCACTTGGGCTTTCTCTAGTTGCGATGAGTGGGGGCTACTTTTAGTTGTGCTGTATGTACTTCTCATTGTGGTGGCTTCTCTTGTTTTGAAGGACAGGTTCTAGGCTCTTGGGCTTCAGTAGCTGCAGCTTGGGGGCTCAGTAGTTGTCACTCAAGGGCCCTAGAGTGCTCAGGCTTCAGTGGTTGTGGTGCACTGGCTTAGTTGCTCCGTGGCACGTGAAATCTTCCAGACCAGGGATCAAACTCATGTCCCTTGCATTGGTAGGCAGATTCCTAGTCACTGTACCAGCAAGGAAATCCAGCTTTTTTTTTTTTTTAAATTGTAGTTGACTTACAATGTTGTGTTAGTTTCAGATGTACTGCAAAGTGATTGTCATTCATATATTTACTTTTTCAGATTCTTTTCCGTTATAGGTTATTACAAATGTTGAATATGGTTCCTTTATGCATCAGTTTTGGTAAATTGCATTTCTAACATATTTGTCCATTTTGTCTCGTTGAATTTATAGGTGTAAATTAGTAATACGTGTGTGTACTTGTGTTCAATTGTGTCTGACTCTGTGACCCCATGAAATGTAGCACTTCAGGCTTCTCTATCCATGGAATTTTCCAGGGAAGAATACTGGAGTGGGATGCCATTTCCTACTCCAGGGACTCTTCGTAACCCACATCTCTTGAGCTCCTGCATTGGTAGGCGGATTCTTGACCACTGGATCATTTGGGAAGCCCAAGTTAGTAATAATGTCCCTTAATATTTATAGGCCCTGTAATGATATCCCTCTTTTTCAGTCCTGATACTGGTAATGTGTGTGTCCCCGGCCACTTCCGTCCTTCCTCTTTCCAAAGAACCTGTGTTTGATTTCATTGATTTTCCTCTCTTTAGTTTCATTGGTTTTTACCTTTTAATTGTTTCTTTCTGCTTGCTTTGGGTTAATTTTTCTCTCTTTACAATTACTTGTGGAAGCTTAGTTTACTAATTTGAGACCTTTCTTTTCGGAGGTGGAGGCAGGAAGAAGAAAAGAATAACTTTATTGCTTTGTCAGGCAAAGAGAGAGACATCAGGCTTCTGCCTCGAAAAACTGCTCCTCAGACCTTCCTTCTTTTCTAATGTGAGCATTTAAAATTGTAAAATTTCCCCAAGCACTGTTTAGCTTCACACACACATTCTGATGTTATATTTTAATTTTCATTTTCTTGCAGTTTAAACTTTAAAAAATAATTTCCACTTGAAACTTCCTCTTTGACATGTATTATTTAGAAGTATAGTGTTTAATTTACAAGTATTTGGAGATATTCTGTTATCTTTCTTATTACTGATTTTAGGTTAATTTCCATTGCAGTTAAAGAATATACCTTGTGTGACTTCACTTCAGTTCTGTTTAATTTGTTAGAGCTTGTTTTGTAACCCAGGATGTCGTCTATGTTTGTAAATGTTCCCTGTGCATTGCTATGTTGAGTGGAGTGTTCTGTAAATGTCAGTGAGATATAGTTGGTTATTATTGGTGTTCAGTTCTGTACTCTTGCTGATATTCTGTCTGCTAGTTTAAGAAATTTCAAAGGGAAATATGTTGAAGTGTCCAACTACAGTTAAGGATTTGTTTCTTTGTCCTGTCCTGTCTGTCTTTTGTTGTTCCTTGTATTTTGAAGCTTTATTGTGCATTCACTATTAGGTTGCATTCACTATTAGGTTGTTATATTTTCTTTTTGAATTCACCCTTCAGTGATTATATAATATCTCTTTGTATCCCTGGTTTTTCTTGCTGAAGTCTACTTTGTCTAACAGTATAGCCCCCTTCAGCTTTTTTTAAAGTTGAAGTGTTATTGATATATAACTTTTTATTAGTTTCAGGTGTACAGCATAATGATATGATATTTGTATGTATTGCAAAATGATTACTGCATTAAGTTTTTGTTGTTCAGTCTCTAAGTTGAGTCCAACTCTTTGCGACACCAGCCTGCCTTGTCCTCCGTCTCCTGGAGTTGGCTCAAATTCATGTCCATTGAGTCAGTGATGCCATCAGTAAGTCTAGTTAACATCTGTCACCATACATAGTTACAGTTTTTTCCTCTTTTGATGAGAACTTTTAAGATTCATTCTCTTGGGATTTCCCTGGCAATCCAGTGGTTAAGACTCTGCATTTCTATTGCAAGGGGTGCAGGTTCAATCTCTGGTCGGGGAACTTAAGATCCCACATCCCACAGCCCGGCAGCAGGGCCAAAAAAATGAAAAAAAAATTTTTTTTTCTAGTAGCTTTGTAATATGTTGTTGTTGTTCAGTTGCTCAGTTGTCTCTGACTCTGTGACCCCTTGGACTGCAGCATGCCAGGCTTCCCTGTCCTTCCCCATCTCCCAGAGCTTGCTCAGACTCACGTCCATTGAGTCGGTGATGGCGTCCAACCATCTCGTCCTCTGTCGTCCGCTTCTCCTCCTGCCCTCAATCCTTCCCAGGATCAGGATCTTTTCTAATGAGTTAGCTCTTCGCATCAGGTGGCCATAATATTGGAGCTTCAGCATCAATCCTTCCAATGAATATTTGGGGTTGATTTCCTTTAGGATTGACTGGTTTGATCTCCTTGCTGTCCAAGGAACTCTAAGAGTCATCTGCAACCCCACAGTTCAAAATATGTAATACAGTATTAATCATAGTCACCATACCACATTGTGCATAACATCCCATGACTCATTTACAGTATTTTATAACTGAAAGTTTGTAATGAAATGGGTGGAGGGGGTTGAAAGGTTCAACTTTCAGCTTTTTTTTGACTACTGTTTGCATGATATACTTTTTTTCATCCTATTAACCTTCTTACATTATCGATGTGAATTTAGTCTTGGCAGTGTATAGTTTGATCACTTTTTGAACCATCTGGTAAGCCTAGTTAGCATCTGTCACCATACATAGTAACAACTCTGACAATCTGTTTTTTAAATTGTCATGTTTAGATCATTTCTACTTAGGTAATTTTAGTATATTTGAATTTAGGTCTATCACTTTATTATTTGGTTTATGTTTTTCATTTCTCTTTCTGCCTGCATGCCTTATCTTGGGTTATTTGAACAATTTAGTCATCAAGTTTAAAACTTGTCCAGCTTTTTAGTCTTTTTTCAATATAGTATGTTTTACTAGTCAATCTAGGAATTACAGTGGACATACTTAACTTTTCACAATCTACTTAGTATTTTATCACTTCTTGTGGAATATATTAATAGAAATATCATGTAGGTCCCTTTACCCTGCTCCCTACCCCTTTATACCATTATGTTGTGGTTATCTTATGTATTATGTTTACATGTGTTGAAAAAAACCCATCAGTGTTGTTAGTTTTGCTTTTAACTGTCAAATACATTTTAAGAGGCTGAAGAGAACAGTCATCTGTTGTATTTACCCAGATATTTGCCATTTCTGTAATGTAAGATATAAATATTTGCCATTTTTTCCTTTATTTTAGTGTTCCAAGTTTTCTTATTAATGTTCTCTCATCTGAGAGTGGCTTGTGTGTGTGCTGAGTAGTATCTGACTCTTTGTGACCTAATGGACTATAGCTTACCAGGCTTCTTTGTCCATGGGAGTTTCCCAGCAAGAATACTGGAGTGGGTTGCCATTTCCTCCTCCAGAGGGTATTCCTGACTCAGGGATGGAAGTTGCATCTCCTGTGTCTCCTGCATTGGGAGGTAGAGAATGATTCATTTCCCCAGTATTTCTGAAGGGTATTTTCACTGGGTATAGAATTCTGGGTTGACAGTCCTTTTCTGGTCATACTTCCTTTTGGCCTCTGTGGTTTCTGATGGGAAGTCTTATTATTTGAATAGATGATCTATAGGTAATGTGTTTTTCTTTGGCTGTTTTCAGTATTTTAAAAATTTGTCTTTAGTTTTCAGCAGTTTGATTAAGATGATTCTGAGCATACATTTCTTTGGGATTATTCAGTTCAGAGTGCTCTGAGTTTTTCAGTCTGTAGATGTATTTATTTTGCTGAATTTGGAGAGTTTTCACCCAATATTTTTCCAAAAGTTTTTGGGTACCAAACTGTTTATCCCATCCTTCTGAGATTCTGATGATGCAATATTAGACCCTTTGCTATTTCTACAGATATATAAGACTTTGATCACTTTTTTCAATGTCTTTTTAAAATCTCTTTTTCATATTGAATACTTAGTATTGGTCTATGATCAAGTGCATTGGCACTTTGCATTGTCATTTCCTTTCTGGTATCCAGCCCATTGAGTGAGTTTTTAACATTTTTAAAAAACAGATTTTATTTATTTTTGACTGTGCTGGGTCTTTAATGCTGTGTTGGCTACTCTCTTGGTTGCTGTGTGGGAACTTCTCATTGAGGTGGCTTCTTTTGTTGTGGAGCACAGGCTCTAGAGCATGCAGGCTTCAGTAGTCGCAGTTCCCCAGCTCTACAGCACAGGCTCAGTAGCTGTGGTGCACAGGTTTAGTCGCTCTGTGGTATATGGGATCTTCCCAGGTCAGGGATCAAACCCATGTCTCCTGCATTGACAAGCAGCTTCTTTACCACTGAGCCACCAGAGAAACCCCTCTTTTGATTATTGTATTTTTCAGTTCCAAAGTTTGTTTCCTCAGGAATTCCCTGGTGATCCAGTGGTTCTGACTCAGTGCTTTCACCGCCAGGACCTGGGTTTAGGGGCTGGGTTTGATCTCTGGTCGAGGAACGAAGATCTCGCAAGGTGCACAGAGGGCCAAAAAAAATTGTTTCCTCTTGATGTTTTTTGTTTCTTTACTGAGATTTTCTAGTCATTCAAGAGTATTTGCCCTTACCTGTTGCAATGTTTTCTAAATTTTTTTTAAATTGAAGTGTGGTTGAATTGTTGAAATATTTTTACAGTAGCTGCTTTAAAGCCTTTGTCAATTAATTCCAGCAATTGTATGATCTCAGCATTGATGTACATTGATTGTTTTTTCTGTGAGATGACTTTATTGATTTAGTAAAATCAGACTCAGTCTGTCCCCACCAGGGATCCTCTTTCTGGCTTCTCAAGACAGGACTAGAGAGTTGAGCTTCTCTTGCTGTTCATACTTTCCTGTGTCAGTGCTCACTTCTGGTTTCAGACTGCCTTGCATCTAGGAAGTACCAGAGGGAAAAACCAATAAACTCACTGCCACTTTTTTGGTGTATCAAATTTGTTAGATCTAGTTTCTGGCTTCTTTGGTCTTGTGTAAAAATCAAGTCTTTGGCTGGATATCTTCTGTTTTCACCTCCAAAGCCACATACTTTTTTCTCCCCTCTGATCTATATCCGTGGAGTCTCATTCTGTGTACTGTGTGTGGGCCCCTTTGCTTCCTGGCTTCCAGTTAAGGGATAGATGGAGCTGCAGGAGGAATGAGGTGCGAATTGTCTGCACCTCCACCACTGTAATTCTTTGCTGGTGGCCCTTTCTGGATAGCTACCCTCCCCAGGTTCCACTTCTTCATCTTGCCCATTCAGGCCTAGATGTATTTATGGTTCTGGGGCAATTCATTATCCTTTCTTCTTTTCTTTAAATGTTACCCCACATCTTTATAAGTAGTATCTTTATTGAATTCTCCTCACTTTAACCAGGTGTGGATACTGTGTGTTTCTAGCTGGTACCCTGATTGTTAGACTCCTTTAAAGGGGACTTATGATTTTACTTTTGTAAATCTGAAAGATGTTATTCCTGAATCATAAGGTTAGTAATTTAGGTTTATTTTTATCTACTTTCTGTAGTAGGTTTACAGTAGGGTTTTGAGGGGAGAGAACATCTCTCCTCACATTCCCAGCCAAAAGATTCACTGTGAAATATAGACACCTCTTCGGGATTTTCAACTTCCTTCACAATGTTGGTTTTATATTTGTAGCATAAAACATTCAGTTCCTCTTTCAGGGAATTTTAGCACCTATGTCCCTGATCATGTGATTGTTTGGGATCTTTTTGTTCCCATGCTATTTGAGCATGGTCCCAAACCAGTATTTGTGGATGTTGACCCATCTTTGACAAATATGTGAAATAGAGGTGTCTTTATACCCTCCAGAGTTTCTTCATGCTACTAAAGCTACCCTTTATTACCTGTCTCTCTGTGATGTGTCTTTCAGTGTCTAGCCACTTTAGTTACCCATTCTGATAATGTTTACTGAGGAGTTAACATTTTACTTTTCTAAGGAGGCAAATGAATTTATTTATATTACTTGTTTTTTGATAGAAATTCCAAATTACATCTGAGGTAGATTTGGTTTTAGTGTTAGTCCAAATTCCTTAGATTTGAAAAGAGTTTACATATAGGTGTTGACTAAAAAATATGCACAACTTGAGAGTTGCTAGTTAAGTTTTGTTTGGGGCAAAATGAGGACTGCAGTCCAGGAGACAGCACCTCAGTTCTGAGAGACTGTTCTAAGGAGGCAGGAGGGGAAATGAGGCTATGAACAAGTTTGTAACAAAGGGAGCAGGCAGTTTGAACATCTGAGATGAGGTTATCAAGTTAAGGAGTTTTGCATTCTGTGTATGGGAAGAGGCAAGCCTCTGGATTCACTGAATTCATTCCTTTCATATGTACCTCATCTACCCAGGGCTAAATTGTTTCCTTGTTCACCTGAAGGAGTGGCAGATGGCTGCTTTTTTGCAGCAACACCCCCCACCCCCACCCCCAGCAGTCACTGTTGGAGGGGGTGGCAGCATCTGTTGGATGGCAGTTTCCAGAGCCCTCATTTGCATTTGGAGGCCAGAAATCGCTGACGGCCGTGACATTTCTTGTTTATTGATAGGGCAGGAAGTATTTTCATTTCCTAGCTCCTCCCCATGGTAATAGTTCTTCTCTGTATTCTTGCCACCTCTCCTTAATCTCTTCAGCTTCTGTTAGGTCCATACCATTTCTCTCCAAAGTGCCCATCTTTGCATGAAACTATACAAAAAACTATGCAAAAAAGATCTTCATGACCCAGATAATCACGATGGTGTGATCACTCACCTAGAGCCAGACATCCTGGAATGTGAAGTTAAGTGGGCCTTAGGAAGCATCACTACAAACAAAGCTAGTGGACGTGATGGAATTCCAGTTGCTATTTCAGATCCTAAAAGATGATGCTGTGAAAGTGCTGCCCTCAATATGCCAGCAAATTTGGAAAACTCAGCAGTGGCCACAGGACTGGAAAAGGTCAGTTTTCATTCCAATCCCAGAGAAAGGCAATGCCAAAGAATGCTCAAACTACTGCACAGTCGCACTCATCTCACACGCTGGTAAAGTAATGCTCAAAATTCTCCAAGCCAGGCTTCAACAGTACGTGAACCATGAACTTCCACATGTTCAAGCTGGATTTAGAAGAGGCGGAGGAACCAGAGATCAAATGGCCAGCATCCATTGGATCATTGAAAAAGGAAGAAAGTTCCAGAAAAACATCTACTTTTGCTTTATTGACTGTGCCAAAGCCTTTGACTGTGTGGACCACAACCAACTGTGGAAAATTCTAAACGAGATGGGAATACCAGACCACCTGACCTGCCTCTTGAGAAATCTGTATGTAGGTTAGGAAGCAACAGTTAGAACGACATGAAACAACAGACTGGTTCCAAATTGGGAAAGGCTGATAAACGTCAAGGCTGTGTATTGTCATCCTGCTTATGTAACTTATATGCAGAGTACATCAAGAGAAACACTGGGCTAGAAGAAGCACAAGCTGGAATCAAGATTGCCGAGAGAGATATCAATAATCTCAGATATGCAGATGATACCACCCTTATGGCAGAAAGCGAAACAGAACTAAAGAGCCTCTTGATGAAAGTGAAAGAGGAGAGTGAAAAAGTTGGCTTAAAGCTCAACATTCAGAAAACTAAGATCATGGCATCTGGTCCCATCACTTCATGGCAGATAGATGGGGAAACAATGGAAACAGTGACAAACTTTATTTTCTTGAGCTCCAAAATCACTGCAGATGGTGACTGCAGCCATGAAATTAAAAGATGCCTACTCCTTAGAAGAAAAGCTATGACCAACTAGACAGCATATTAAAAAGCAGAGACATTACTTTGCCAGCAAAGGTCCATCTAGTCAAAGCTATGGTTTTTCCAGTAGTCATGTACAGATGTGAAAGCTGGACCATAAAATAAACTGAGTGCTGAAGAATTGATGGTTTTGAACTATGGTGTTGGAGAAGACTTTTGAGAGTCCCTTGGACGCAAGGAGATCAAACCAGTCAATCCTGGTTTGGAAATCAGTCCTGAATATTCATTGGAAGTACTGATGCTGAAGCTGAAACTCCAATACTTTGGCTACCTGATATGAAGAACTGACTCATTGGAAAAGATCCTGTTGAGAAAGACTGAAGGCGGGAGAAGGGGATGACAGAGGATGAGATGGTTGGATGGCATCACTGACTGAATGGACATGAGTTTGAGTAAACTTCAGGAGTTGGTGATGGACAGGGAGGCCTGGCATGCTGCAGTCCATGGAGTCACAGATTCGGACACGACTAAGCGACTGATCTGAATTGAACCCCATGGTGATAAATTCGACCATATTTGGGAGACATTTCATGACCTTTTTTTTTTTTTTCTGTCCTGTGGTGCTGGGAGGCTCATCCCAGATCAGGTAAAACATCTTCATTGATAAGTCATTCCAGGTGTTACTTTCCTAATCAATGGAATTGGGCCCATTCATAAATAAAAAGAGAGTCTCTGTATATAGCACACAGGAATTATTTCCCTTGTTGCCTCTTCCCATACCTAGAATCACACTACTGCAATTATTCTGTTATAAATGTGATCTATTTCTTCATGATGTTTAGTTATCATTAATTTGAATGAAGACCTGATTATGCATCATATAGTACAGAAGATAGCAATCTTATAAACACATTACAAGTAATAACAGTTAATAACGTGATTAAAGTTTCAGATAGGGATTTAAGCCATGAGCTTTCAGAACCAAATCATCTTCCTAAAACAGCACCAATTAGAGGATTCATCTGGTATATAAACACTCAGTTTGAATTATAGCACAGGTGCCCCTTCGAGATGCTGTAAGGATAGTAAGGGCCATATGATTTTGTAAGACAGCTTTTCTTATCACAGAGACCTCAATTTTGTGGGCTAATAGCCTGGTTGCATTAATCATATAATGCCTTTTGAGTGGATTTTGGTAAGGCTTCAATGTGAGAAATAACATTTTCTGGTCCTACAGAAGGTGGAAAAATAGTTACTAAGTGATCATACCAGTGAAATAGAGATCTCTTGGTCCATCAAGTTCATATTGATGGTAAATTTGCTGGAGTCGTATCTCAGTTTGTACGTAAGTGGCTTTGAACCCAAGGGAATCCTAAAGTATACCTTCCTAGCCAGTCTGGTGGAAGCCAGGGTCATAGATTGGACCCACAAAGGCCATTTAGTTCTGTTAGGTGCCAACCAGTGTATTTTTGGTCTTCTGACCCAATCTGTTCCATGTCAATCACTGTCATTTACGAGAAATGGTACATTGGCAGTTTTCATAAGACAGACTAATTTTCTAGTGCTATTAGGTTGATTATCTTTGGTATGATTTAATTGTTCTCAGCATAAGGGTGGCCTTTAGGATAAACGACCATAGCCTGGTATTAGCCAGATAAACCCATCCCATGACTGAGGAAGCATCCCTCTTAATAGTCTAGAGTTTACTTCTTTTTTTTTGACTAGGATTTAGCCTGTTGCTCTTATTGAGCTTGAGTAACCCTAAGGGAAAATTCATATTTATGGCCAGGGTCAGAATAAGTATGTTTGTTTGGCCAAATGAGTTGGTCTTATCTAATGATTATCAGTAGTAGCCCAGACAGAGCTATAATTCCTTTCTTCTAAAATAAACTGTGTAAGAGCCAGCCAATCAGAGCCTTGGAGGGGAGAAACCCACCAAGGTAGACTAGAGGTACTGGATACAGGTAATTGACCACAACCCAACAGTATGATTGATTTATAAAATTTGCATAAGATCATGCCCATGATAGAAAAACATTTGATTCATGTGTAAGAGTCCAAAAAATCAGGAAGAAAACGTAATGAACAATTGTACGAATCAGATCCAGATCTTGGATCAGCTGTCTACTTCTTATGTCATCGTCTTCACCAGAAAACTGATGCTTTTGAACTGTGGTGTTGGAGAAGACTTGAGAGTCCCTTGGACAGCAGGGCGAGAAAATCAATCAGTCCTAAAGGCAATCAACCCTGAGTATTTATTGGAAGGACTGATGCTGCAGCTCTAATACTTTGGCCACCTGATGCAAAGAGCCGGCTTATTAGAAAAGATGGTGATACTGGGAAAGGTTGAAGGCAGGAGGAGAAGGGGATGACAGAGGAAGAGGTGGTAGATGGTGTCACGAACTCAATGGACATGAGTTTGAGAAAGCTCCTGGGGATTGTGAAGGACAGGGAAGCCTGGCGTGCTGCAGTCCATGGGGTTGCAAACAGTCGGACATGACTGAGTAACTGAACAAGAACAATGGCCTGGGGCATATCTTGTGGTTTTGTTTATGGTTTTATAATTAAACAAGCCTGCTTCATTGAACACTGTTCCAATAGCTTTTTTTAACTTACAGTGGCCTCCCAAAGTTTCCTAGGTTTCCTTCTCTATTTATAGTCCCCTACTGGGACTTCTACAGCTACTTATATAACTATCTTCTATCCCTATCACTATTGTTTATTTAGATTTTGAATTCAGATGCACTTAGATTTTACTCTGAACTCTTAACCACTTAGTTGCTGGCTGATCTTGGGCAAGTGCCTGGTAGAGTAAGTAACAGCCCTAGTTACTGGTTTTTCTGCCTGTCTTTCTGCTTCCCATCTATCTCTGGTTATGATTGCCTTCAGAACAAGGATACCGTATGAATCTAGGCAGCACAGAACCTACTGTAGCACCTGACATCTAAGTTTTGAATTGACGTTTTCAGTTTAGGATTATGAGGCAGGTGGCATAAACTGTAATTAATGTCATACTTCAACTGTACTGAACTTGTGTTTCTCATAAAACTTCTCGTTCTCTCTGGTACCTAGCTTTTAGATGCATCACTCCCCCTGCCCGAGATAGTCACACCGTGTTTTTACTTTATGAATTTTGTTTGTCCTTCAGGGCTTAGCTTAGGCTTTTCCTTCTCCCTAGAAAGAATTCTGTAACATCTCTGAGTAGGTTACATGTCTTTTCTGTAGAGTAGGTTTCTTAATCTTGACACTTGACGTTTTGGGCTAGATATTTTTTTGTTTGGGGCAGAGGCATGGTCCTGTTCATTGTAGGATGTTAGCATCTCTAGATGCCTACTATATATGCTAGTAGTATCTTCTCCAATCATAACAACCCAAAAGTCTTCATTCATTGCCAAATGACTGTGGGCAAAATCATTTTCAGTTGACAACTCCTCTAGAGGTATAGTTCTTAGTAAATAGTATTGTAATTGCCAGATTTTCTTAGCTGTTTTTTCCAGTAGAATGTAAGGTTCTCTGATCACAAGGATTGTGCCTTTTTTTGTTTGTTTGTTTTAATCTCCAGCATCTAGCCATTGTCTGTCATAATCAGTAATATTTGTTAAATGGCTTGAACATAATTTAGTGTAATGGATCCCAGATATTTACCATTGTAAACTAGAGCTTGGATTAATTATTAAGTGAAGGATGAAGGATTCTGAAGGGCAGTTTCACAAAAGGAAGATAGTGGGTATTGGTTTATACACAGGCAGGCATACTATTCCTAATGTTCGTCTTTACATTGGGTATCTTTTTTGATTTGTCCTTTGGTTACTTTGTTAGACCTAGCTTCCCGCCCCCAATCTTTAAAGATGTATATTTTATTGACGTATAGTTGTTTCAGGTACACAGTGTTTCAGGTACACAGCAAGGTGATTTGGTTATACAAATACACATATATTATTTTTGAAATTGTTTTCCATCATAGGGTTTTATAAGATACTGACTATAGTTCCCTATGCTGTACAGTAAACGTTTGCTGCTTGCTGCATAGCATAACTTTTAAAATTAGAAATCTAACATTCTATTCCTACTAACTCAAACAGGTACAATCAGAACATCGTAAGTTTTAGTTAGGCAAAAATTCATATATATTCTGTCTAATATATATGTTATACATATGTGTATGTATACGAAAGCTTTTCTGTTCATCTCTGTTCTTTAGTGCTTGTAGGTCTTTGGTAAACATTTCTTATCAAGCTTCACTTGATAAAGGCTTGAGAAAGAACATCAAAAAAAAGAGATGGAGAAATTGGAGAACCTAAACTAAATGAAATGGAAGCACTGAATATGAAGAAGAAAAAGTGAAACAAACTAGATAAAAGTAAAAGATAATCATATACCAGTTGTTTTAAAACATGACTAGTCATTAGAAACATATCTGGAGCTCTGAAGAAAAAAAGCAGTACCTGAGCATTTGTATTTTCAAAAATTTCAAGATAATTTTGATACGCATCTGGATTTTAAAAGGTGATTACAGATTTTTCTGTTAGATGCTAGTTTTGGTGATATATTATTTTTCTGTTCACCAATCATGATAAAATAGTATTAAGTGAGTAATAGTTACATAATCACAATAGTAAAAGATGTTTATCAGTTTTCACAATCAATAGCCAGACAGAAAATAAAAGATAATAACAATTGCAAGCCCATAATGGGAACACGATTAACTTAACAATATAAAATAATTACATATAATTTTGGGGGGATCAGGCAGAGTGATGTGTGTGGTAAGTGGAAGTGCAAGCATGCACATGTTTTTATTCACCCAGCCAGCCTCTGTCTTTTGGTTGGTGCATTTAATCCATTTACATTTAAGATGATTATCTACATTTAAAGTGATTATCAATATGTATGGTCTTACTTCTTAATTGTTTTGGGTTTATTTTCTGTAGGTCTTTTCCTTCCCTTGTGTTTCCTGCCTGGAGAAGTACCTTTAACATTTGTTGTAAAGCTAGTGGTGCTGGATTCTCTTAACTTTTGCTTGTCTGGAAAGCTTTTGAATTCTCCATCAAATATGGAGAGTCTTGCTGGGTAGAGTATTTATTTCTTGGTTGTAGGTTTTTCCCTTTCATCACTTTAAATATATCATCCAGTTCCCTCTGGTTTGTAGCATTTGTTGAGAAATCAACTTGATAGCCTGATGGGAATTCCCTTGTATGTTATTTGTCATTTTTCCCTTGTTGCTATTAATAATTTCTCTTTCTTTAATTTTTGTCAGTTTGAATACTATATGTCTTGGTGTGTTCCTTAGGTTTATCCTTCCTAGAACTCGGTTTCCTGGACTTGATTGACTATTTCCTTTCCCATGTTCAGGAAGTTTTCAGCTGTTATCTCTTCTAATATTTTCTCAGGTCCTTTCTCCCTCTGGTCTCCTTCTGGGACCCATTTAATGCGAATGCTACTGTGTTTAACGTTGTCCCAGAGGCCTCTTAGGCTGTCTTCATTTCTTTTCATTCTTTTTTCTGTATTGTTCTATGGCAGTGATTTCCATCATTCTGTCCTCCAGGTCATTTATCCATTCTTCTGACTCAGTTATTCTGCTGTTGATTCCTTCTAGTGTATTATTCATCTGTTTGTTTGTTCTTTAGTTCTCGTACGTCTTTGGTAAGTATTTCTTACATCTTCTCAGTCTTTGTCTCTGTTCTTTTCCCAAGATCCTGGATCATCTTCACTGTCATTATTCTGAATTCTTTTTCTGGAAGGTTGCCTATCTCCACTTCACTTAGTGGTTTTTCTGGGATTTTATCTTGTCCCTTCATCTGAGATATACCTTTCTGGTTTTTCATTGTGATTAACATTCTGTAATATGGTTTTTGTTCTAGCCACTGTGAGATTGTGCTTATTCTTGCTTCTGTCTGCCCTCTGATTGATGAGGCTAAGAGGGAGGGACTGGTGATGGGAAAAGTAGGTCTTGCTCAATAAAGCTTTAATCCAATTATCTGCTGGTGGGTAGGGTTCCTTCCCTCCTTTATAGTTGTTTGGCCTGCAGGTCAATGGGTTCTGTCCTTGTTCAGTCGTTGTTGTTGGACTCTCTGCGACTGTGTGGACTGCAGCACGCCAGGCTTCCCTGTCCTTCACCGTCTCCCAGAGCTTGTTCAAACTCATGTGCATTGAGTCGGTGATGCCATCCAACCATCTCGTCCTTTGTCATCCCCTTCTGCCTTTAATCTTTCCCAGCATCAGCGTCCAAAGAGGGGGCTCTTGGCATCAGGGGGCTCTTGGCATCAGGTGGCTCTTGGCATCAGGTGACCAAAGTATCGGAACTTCAGTTTCAGCATCAGTTCTTCCAATGAATATTCAGGACTCATTTCCCTTAGGATTGACTGGTTTGAAGTTCTTGCTGTCCAAAGGACTGTCAAGAGTCTTCTTCAACACTACAGTTCCAGAGCATCAATTCTTCGACACTCAGCTTTCTTTATAGTCCAACTCTAGCTTTGACTAGACAGATCTTCTTCGGCAAAGTAATGTCTGTGCTTTTTAATAGGCTGTCTAGATTTGTCATAGCTTTTCTTCCAAGGAGCAAGTGCCTTTTAATTTCATGGCTGCAGTCACTGTCTGCAGTGATTTTTGCAGCCCAAGAAAATAGAGAAATAGTCTGTCACTGTTTCCATTGTTTCCCCATCTTTTTGCCATGAAGTGATGGGACTGGATGCCATGATCTTAGGTTTTTGAATGTTGAGTTTTAAGCCAACTTTTTCACTCTCCTCTTTGACCTTCATCAGGAGGTTCTTTAATTCCTCTTCACTTTCTGCCATAAGAGTGGTGTCATCTGCATCTCTGAGGTTATTGATGTTTCTCCCAGCATTTTGCATGATGTACTCTGCATATGAGTTAAATAAGCATGGTGACAATATACAGCCTTGATATATTCCTTTCCCAGCTTGGAACAAGTCCGTTGTTCCATGTCTGATTCTAACTGTAACTTCTTGACCTGGATACAGGTTTCTCAGGAGGCAGGTAAGGTGGTCTGTCATTCCTATCTCTTTAGCTATGAGAGGATTTGCACCAAGGGGGACCTTCCCGTGCCCCTACCCCTGTGCTCAGCCCCTGCTGACCCACATCTCCACAGGAGGCCCTCCGCCACCAGCAGTTAGTTTTGGTTCAGTCTCCGGTGTGGTCACTGCCCCTCTCCTCTTGGTCTTGCTGTGTGCAAAATTCTGTTTGTGTCCTCCAAGACTGGAGTCTCTGTTTCCCCCAGTCCTCTGGAAGTCCTATCATCTAATCGCACTGGCCCTCAATGCCAGATTCCCTGGGGATTCTCCAGGCTGGGAAGCCTGGCGTGGGGCTCAGAACTTCTTTGGTATTATTGTTCTGCAGTCTGTGGGTCACCGACCTGGTGGCTATGGGATTTGATTTTATTGTGATTGCACCCCTCCTACCATGTTAGACCTAGGTTTTGTTTGGATGTTGGGATTGACTGATGGCTCAGTGGGTAAAGAACCTGCCTGCCCAGTGCAGCAGACACAGGAGATGTGGGTTCAATTCCTAAGTCAGGAAGATGCTCTAGTGTAGGGCGTGGCAACCGACTCCAGTACTCTTGTCTGGAAAATCCCATGGACTGAATAGCCTGGTGGGGTATAGTCCAAAGGGTCACAGAGTTGGCCTGGGCTGAGTGACTTAACACTTTCGCTCTTCACTTTTTGTTTGGATGTTACGTTTTGAAGTTCACGTCCATAATTAATAGAAATCGTGCTGTGTTGATAGAGAATGCGTAGTGGTCAATGCACAGGGTTATACCCTAAAGTCTTATGGATGATACAGGAGTGGTTTTGTTGACTGTAACTCAGCTATTCAGCAAAAGTCTTGGTAAATAATAGCCTTCTGTTGTCGAATTTATTTTATTTTGGTTTTTGTTTTTAATTTTAACTGAAGTGTAGTTGATTTACAGTGTCAATTTCTGCTGTACAGCAGTGTGATTCTTGTACATGTAGATACTTTCTTTTTTAAACATTCTTTTCCATTATGGTTTATCATAAGATATACTGAATTTAGTTCTTTTACAGTAGGATCCTATTGTTTATCCTTGTTGTTGAATTTTATATTAATACATAAAGGTTTTTTTTAGCTTTTTACCCCTTTGTATATTTCTTTGTGAGTAGATATTAATGATCATTATTTCTGTGATCTTGGGCTGTAGCTTTTTCTAAAGGTTGAGACTTAGTAGGAGAATTTGAGGACTAAAGGTGGTAATATTTATGAATTTGGATATAAATTTGATAATCTCTTATCACTACCTTTGTGCTTTATGGGAGAGTAGGAGGCCTTCCTGGAGAAGGCAACAGCACCCCACTCCAGTACTCTTGCCTGGCAAATCCCATGGACAGAGGAGCCTGGTGGGGTGCAGACCATGGGGTCACTAGGAGTCGGACACGACTGAGCGACTTCACTTTCACTTTTCACTTTGATGGATTGGAGAAGGAAATGGCAACCCACTCCGGTGTTCTTGCCTGGAGAATCTCAGGGACGGGGGAGCCTGGTGGGCTGCCGCCTGGGGGTCGCACAGAGTCGGACACGACTGAAGTGACTTAGCAGCAGCAGGAGGCCTTCCTGCTTCTGTTTTTTTATCACCTTACTCCTATGCCAGTACATAGATTAGATACTCATTTCATCCATCACCAAGTTCTTTCATCTCTGTGTTCAAAATAGATCTCAGTGCAATCACTTCTACCATTACTGCTGACTATCCCATCCTAAGCTGTTTTCATCTTTTGTTTGGACCGCTCTAATAGCCTTGTCCTTGGTCCTCTTACTTCCATTATTCTCCTCCCCCAATCAGTTCTCCACACAACAGCCAAATGACCTTTAAAAAATGTGAGTTACATCATGTTATTTATCTGAATTTAAAAATTACTCTGGTTTATAATGTGAAATAATTCACCATCTTACTGGTCTTAATTCCTGAACTAATTTTAACTTGAAAGTAATCACCGTGCTTCTTATCTTTTCCCAGGAGGAACAACACAGCATGCTGGGCTCTGGATTTAAAGCTGAGCGTTTACGAGTCAATTTGAGATTAGTCATAAACCGTCTTAAACTGTTGGAGAAAAAAAAAAGTGAGTAGTGCGTGCTTGCCTTACATTTTTTTTTTTCTAGAATACATCATTGAGTCCTAGCACCTTATTATTAGCTCTTTCAGGCTAGCAGTCTGAAGTCTTAGGGATCCCATATCCTCTAAGTTTTGGATACATTTCTGCTATCTTTTGTGACTAGTTAGACTAAGTCACTTTGAAACAGGGAAAGGGGCATACTCTTTCTATGGAATAAATGACTACACAAACACTGTTCTCACCTAGACAAGGTAGCAAATTCTAGAATAGATGAGATGAGACTAAGTTTGCTAAGGAAGGGTGAGCTAGGATATAGTAGAAACACCGACTTTTCTCTTTTGGGGTGGATGTCTGCCTGCAGGCCAGGGCCCATGTACTACTGCTGTGTGACTGGAGTGGGATTTGTGCTTTAGCGGAATTGGCCCAGAAAGCAAGGAAAGAGATTGCTGACTATCTGGCTGCTGGGAAAGATGAAAGAGCTCGAATCCGAGTGGAGCACATTATTCGAGAAGACTACCTTGTGGAGGCCATGGAGATCCTGGAACTGTACTGTGACCTGCTGCTGGCTCGATTTGGCCTCATCCAGTCTATGAAGTAAGCCATTTTGTCCTTTTTTTCCCTTCATCGAGGTGTAGTTGATTTCGGAAGAAAATTCACGTTATTTAGTGTGTGCAAGTGTACATTTTGATGAGTTTGGGCCATAGGCATATATATTGCTGTACACATCATCATAAGTTAAAAAAGCAGTTGTCATCTCCAAAAATTCCCTTGTATCCCTTTTTTTGATAAGAACACTTATCATAGGATCTGCCTTAAACTGTTAAAAAAATTTTTTTTTATAAAAAAATTTATTTTTTGCTGCTTTGAGTCTTTGTTGCTATGCGTGGGCTTTGTCTAGTTGTGGCAAGCGGGGCTGCCCTCTGGTTGTAGTGCTCCGGCTTCTCTTTGTGGGGCTTCTCTTGTTGCAGAGCATGGCCTCGAGAGCTCATGTGCTTAGTAGTTGTGGCACATGTGCTTGGTTACTTCGTGGCTTGTGAAATATTCCGGGACCAGGGATCAAACCTGTATCCCCTGCATTGGCAGGTAGATTCTCAACCACTGAACCACCAGGGAAGTCAGTTCTTAAACATTTTTAAGCACTCAGTACAGTACTATTTAACTGTCGGCACAGTGTTATTCAGTATACCCCTAGATCTTTTTCATTTTGTAGAACTATAATGAAGGTGAAGGTGAAGTCGCTCAGTCGTGTCCTACTCTTGGCGACCCCGTGGACTGTAACCTACTAGGCTTCTCTGTCCATGGGATTCTCCAGGCAAGAATACTGGAGTGGATTGCCATTTCCTTCTCCAGGGGATCTTCCCCACCCAGGGATTGAACCTGGGTCTCCCGCATCGAAAGCAGACGCTTTAACCTCTGAGCCACCAGGGAAGCAGTAAGGTATTTTGATTTGAAGATTAAATCAAATCACCTCTGGAATTTGAGAAAGGAGTGTTACTGGCCTCTTCCTGTGTTTGGGGAGCTAGCACTCAGGGACTACCACTTCATGTACACAAGGATGTTTTTCCTGCTCCTCACTTGAGGGCCTGATCTCAGTGTAGACTACTGTTGAAAATGTGGAATCTGAAATCAAGAGGCCTGAATTTGAGCCTTGGCTCAACCATTTGCTGCCTTTGTGACCATGGGCTGGTTTCTTAGTTTGAGATTTTCCCCCAAAATTGGATGACAGATATGTCTATAAGCCTAGAGTTATTGTGAGGATCCAGTGAGATTTGTGGCTCAGATGGTAAAGCTTCTGCCTACAATGTGGGAGAGCCAGGTTTAATCCCTGGGTTGGGAAGATCTGGAGAAGGCAGTGGCAACCCACTCCAGTGTTCTTGCCTGGAAAATCCCATGGATGGAGAAGCCTGGTAGGCTACGATCCATGGGGTCGCAATGAGTTGGACATGACTGAGCAACTTTCACTTTCACTTTTCACTTTCAGTGAGATTTGTGAGATTGCCTTAGAGGAGGTTATCAAGTATGTGATACAGATGGGGTTTTGTTTGTTTGAAAGAATATCAAATTTTACTAATTCCTCCCCTCTCCCTCACCTTAATTAGGGAGTTAGATTCTGGTCTGGCTGAATCTGTGTCTACATTGATTTGGGCTGCTCCTCGACTCCAGTCAGAAGTGGCAGAGCTGAAAATTGTGAGTACAACCAGTTTCAGTGATGCATGTCGTTTTTCCTGTTGTTAGAAAGGTTGGTTTATATATGTCACTTCTGCTTACTTATTTTGTACCCTTCTCATGCTGCCTTTGTAAAAGGCTTTGTGAAATGGTTCATAGAATGGAACTGTTCATAGAGTAGCACAGTGTTTTCCAAACTTAAATAGTTTTTCTAAGAGGCAAAGTTACATATAACCCATGTTTTTTCTTGAATTACTTTTATTGTAATGTCATTTAAGTATGTTTTTAAACAACTATAAGTCAGTAAAGTTACAGTAATATTAAGGGAACAGATATTTTGTTTCATTCATTTGTTCCAGAAATATTTATTGAGTCAGTGTTGTGCATTACATGGCTACTGAGTGCAGTGGTGAGTAAACTGTGACACCAGCCTTACTCTTGTAGCTGAGAGTCTGGCGGGAGAGACAGACATTAACTGAAAAATTACCTGCCACAACATGGATATGGTACTGCTCAGGTACAAATCAGTCGAGTTGTTTTCTCTATTTTCTACGTCTTTGCCAGTTATTCACTTGGATATTGTCTCAGTCTTATCTCCCACCTATCTTATAAAGTTTTCTTGTCCTCTGTATATTTTAAGAGCTCTTTTTAAGTCTCTGAATATTTATTTTTTTAATAGTCTATTTTTTTTGTTATTGTTGTTTCATGGCTTCACTGTCTTCTAACTCTAGGAATATTATAGTCCTTCACAAACTTTTCTTGTTTCCCTAATGTTTGTTTACTTCTGTTTCTTAGATTTAAACTGTTTTTATAGTAGAGGCTTTTCTGAAAGGTTTGGCTGTTTATTAAAGACTGAGGTACTGAAAATGGATTGGAACCTCTTGTGTGCTAGGTGGGTTTGAATGCCAGATGCCAATTTTTTTGTCTCCTTTTTTTTTCCTTCCAGTTTTAATGGGATATAATTGACAATACAGGACCGTATAAAGTTAAGATGTACAGCATAATGATTTGATATGATTATCACAATAATTTTGGTATAAACATCCATCATCTCATATTGTTGTTTAGATGCTAGTCGTGTCCGACTCTGTGACCCAGTGGACTGCGGCACGCCAGGCTTCCCTGTCCTTCACTATCTCCTGGAGTTTGTTGAAACTCACGTCTGTTAAGTCGGTGATGCCATCCAACCATCTCATCCTCTGTCACCCACTTCTTCTGCCTTCATTCATTCCCAGCATTGGGGTTTTTTCCAGTGAGTCAGTTCTTTGCATCAGATGGCCAAAGTATTGAAGCTTAAGCTTCAGCATCAGTCTTTCCAGTGAATACTCAGGACTGATTTCCTTTACTATTGACTGGTTTGATCTCCTCACTGACCTAGGGACTGAAGAGTCTTCTCCAGGACCACAGTTCAAAAGTATTGATTCTTTGGTGCTCAGCCTTCTTTATGGTCCAGCTGTCACATCCGTACATGACTACTGGAAAAACCATAGCTTTGACTGTACAGACCTTTGTCGGCAGGGTGATGTCTCTGCTTTTTAATATGCTGTCTAGATTTGTCATAGCTTTTCTTCCAAGGATCAAACATCTCATCCATCTGGGCATTTCGCATGATACACTCTGCATATCAGTTAAATAAGCAGGGTGACAATATATACCCTTGACATACTCCTTTCCCAATTTTGAACCAGTTCATTGTTCCGTGTCTAGTTCTAATGGGTGCTTATTGACCTGCATATGGGTTTCTCAGGGGGCAGGTAAGATGGTCTGATATTCCCATCTCTTTATGAATTTTTTGGTTTGTTATGATCCACACAGTTAAAAGCTTGGATATAGTCAATGAAGCAGAAGTAGATGTTTTATATATCTGAAAGTTCTCAGTTGATGTACTGTTGAAGCCTAGATACAAAATTAAAGAAATAGAAAAAAAGTTAGTTTTGTGAAGTGAACTCTTTATAATTTACTCTCAACAATTTCATGTATAACATACAGCAGTGTTAATTATATTTATCACTGCATCTCTAGTCCTTACAGTACATTGCATCTCCAGTCCTTATTTATCATTTTAAAATTAATTTTTATTGGAATATAGTTGGTTTACAGTATTGTTTGTTTCTACTATACAGCAAAATGAGTCAGCCATCTGTCTGCATATATCCTGGCCCCCTGCCTTTGGAGTTCCTTCCTGTTCAGGTCACCATGTGCATTAGGTAGAGTTCCCTGTGCTACACAGTATGGTCTCAGAGTATCAATCCCAGTGTCCCAGTTCCTCCCGTCCCCTGCCCTTTCCTCCTTGGTGGCCATATATTTGTTTTCTACCTCTGTGTCTGTTTCTGCTTTGCAAATAAGATCATCAATACCATTTTTCTAGATTCTACATATGTGCTTAATATATGATATTTTTCTCTTTCTGACTTACTTCATCTGTATGATACTCTTAAGTACATCCATATCTCTGCACATGGCTCAACTTCATTCTTTTTTATGGCTGAGTGGTATTCGATTTTATCTATATACCATATCTTCTTTATCCATTCCAAAATTCATGGACATTTAGGTTGCTTCCATGTCCTGGCTATTGTAAATATACTGCTGTGAACATTGGGTACATGTATCTTTTTGAATTATGGTTTCCTCTGGGTTTATGCCCAGCAGTGGGATTGCTGGGTCAAAGGGTAATTCTGTTTTAGTTCTTTAAGGACCCTCCACACTGTTTTCCATAGTAGTAGCATTAATTTACACTGCCACCAGCAGTGTAAGAGGGTTCCCTTTTCTCCATACCCTCACCAACATTTGTTGTTTGTGGGGTTTTTTTTTTCATGATGGCTATTCTGACCATGATAAGGTGAACCTTACTGTAGTTTTCATTTGCATTTCTCTAATAGTTAGTGATGTTGAACATCTTTCCATATGTTTGTTGGCCTTCTTACTTACAACTGAAAGTTTGTAGTACCTTTTGACTGCCTTCATCAATTTCCGCTTCTCATCTCTAACCACAAATCTGATCTCTTTTTTTTTGAGTTTGTTGCATGTTTGTGTGTTTCTTTTTTAAGTGCAACTGACCTACAGCACTATGTTGTTCCTATTACACAATTTACTGATTTTTCTATACATTTCAAAACGATCATGATAATTCCAGTTACGATATGTCACCATACAAACAGATTAGTTATTGACTATATTCCCCAAACTGTACATTTCCTGCTCATGACTCATTTGTCTTGCAAATGGAACTTTGTATCTCTTAGTCCCTGGATTTCCTTTTCCTGCTCCCCTCTTGTAACCACTTTATCTATAACTATTTCTGTTTTGTTTGTTCATTTGATTTTTTAGAATTCCACATATAAGGAAGATCATGTGATATTTTATTTCTCTGACTTATTTCACTTAGCATAATACCCTACAGGTCCATCCATGTTGTTGCAAATTGCAAGATTTCATTTTTTTAAGTGGGTGAGTAATATTCCGTTGCATATATGTACCACATCTTTATTTATCTGTTGATAGTCACTTGGGTTAATTCCATATCTTGGCTGTTGTAAATAATTCTCCAGTGAGAATAGGTGTGGATATGTCTTTTCTAATTAATGTTTTCATTTACTTTGGATAACTACCCAGGAGTAGAATTACTGGATCAGGTATTAGTTCTATTTTTAATCTTTGGAGGAATCTCCATAGTGGCCACACCAATTTACATTCCTACCAACAGTGTATGAGTGTTCCTTTTTCTCCACATCACCACCAACACTTATTTGGTGTTTTTTCTGTGTGAGGGGATATCTCATTGTGGTTTTGATTTGCATTTCCTTGATTAGTGATTTTGAGCATCGTTTCATGTGCCTGTTGGCTATCTGTAGGTATCTTTGGGAAAATGTCCGTCTGCCAGTTTTCTAATTGGCTTGTTTTTTTGGTGTTGAGTTGTATGAGTTCTCTGTGTATTTTGGATAATGACCCCTTATCAGATACATTGTTTGTGAATACCTTCTCCCACCAGTAGATGTAGTCTTTTTATTTTGTTGATAGTTTCTTTCACTGTACAAAAGCTTTTTAGTAGGATATAGTATCATTTGTATATTGTTGCTTTTGTTTCTTGTGCCTGAAACATACCCAAAAGAATATTACTAAGACCAGTGTCAGAAGAGTGTACTGCTGTATTTTTTCCTAAAAGTTTTATGGTTTTACATCTTATGTTTAAGTCTTTAATCCATCTTGAATTCATTTTTGTATGGGTTGAGAGAGTAGTCCAGTTTTCCCACTATCGTTTATTGAAAAGGCTACCTTTTTCGTGTTCTTGCCTCCTTTGTTGTAAATGAATTGCCCATGTAACTATGGGTTCATTCTTGAACTCTGCATTCTGTTCTATTGATCTGTTGGTTTTCTTTGTGTGTGTGCGCATGCACGTGAGCCAGTACATACTGTTTTGATGACTGTACTTTTTAGCATAGCTTGAAATCAGGGAGCATGATACTTCCAGCACCAATTCATTGTAGGATAATTTAAGCCATTTCTCAAGGGCCTCCAGACTGTCAGGAACTAGTTTCCTTTCCTTGGGTTGGTCGTTTTCCTCAGAGAGAAATTTTCCTATCTTCTACATGGAAGGTATAAGCTAGTTAGCTACATTTTTTGAAAGCATGGGGGAGAAGGAAGCCAAAGGTATCATTCTCTTGGGGAAAACTTTCATTTAATTCTCCTGTTCCAGTAGATATTTCTGGTCTCTGCTGTGCAGTTCAGTGGATGGATGAATAAACAATAACTAAATGAATTAATATGTACCTTTTGAGGGTTTGCAGGTCCAGTCTTTTGGAAATCCTGAGTAGAAGCATGTTTGCTATTGATAGGAGGAAGCTTGAAGCCCCCTGTAGGAGTAGTTTCCATTTTTATTTACTGTTCTTTTTCTCTGTAGGTTGCTGATCAACTCTGTGCCAAGTATAGCAAGGAATATGGCAAGTTATGTCGGACCAACCAGATTGGAACTGTGAATGATAGGGTAATGAATGTACTTGTTAAACATGGACCAGTGGGTGGGGGGGGGAGCAGGTTATTTTACTGCCTGCAATGTTTCTAGTGGGTATCACTGTAATGTAGCATTCATTTAAGATTGCACATTTCATAGAAAGAAGGCTGGCTGGCAGTGTAGTCAAGTCAGCTCCTTAATCCTGCCCGACACCTCTGATTGTGAAGCTCTGTCATCCTTCGTCATTCCTGATTCTGTCCCCTGTCCTTTGTGCCACTTGTGATATATGGAGGTAGAAGTGAGGCGGGGAGAAAGATGGGTGAATTCAGATGTGGAATGCCAGTCTTTGCGCATAAGTAACCAGAGTGTGAGACATACATGCATGTTGTGCTTTGTGACTGAAGAAAAGAAGAACTGTTTGGAACTTTTCTCTCCATTGACTTGTAAAATGAGAGAAACAAAGTTTTAAAGTGATACAGGATAGGCTTAGGCTGGTTTATATAGATGGATGTTAACCCTGGATCTTTCACTTACAGCTAATGCACAAACTGAGTGTGGAGGCCCCACCCAAAATCCTAGTGGAGAGATACCTGATTGAAATTGCCAAGAACTACAATGTGCCCTATGAGCCCGACTCTGTGGTCATGGTGAGTTTAGAGTCCTTAGAATACAACAGAAAATGAGTCTCTCTAGATCACTGTCTTTGAAAAAGAAGCATATTCTTTGCACTCAAGTTTGCATTTGGGAGTTGAACCCTTTGTCCAGTTAGTGCTTTTGGGGTAGCAATAAATAAGCCTGCATCTCTCTCACAGAATGTTTAAGGATCAGAAGAGATGAATGACTGAAAGCACTTTGAAAAGGTACAGACTTTGATACAAATATAAAATGGCATTATTGCTGCTTTTCAGTGAAGTTCAAGGAACTGAGTAGCAAGAAAAGCCCCAAGACCCAGAACAGATCTTGAAACATTTTTTGGACACCTGCCATGTGCTCCAGAAAGCTGAGAATACAGAAAAGATATAAACAAGGCCACTGTCCTAAAAGAGGCTTACAGTGAAAGGCAAATATGGAAGTAGTAATTCAGAGGTTATGGTTGATGGGGGATAGTAGATGTTTTAGTGTGCTGCTCAGATGACCCTCCCCACCCCAGTTACAGACACACTTCAGGACAGAAGCATTTATTCCCCCATCTCTTTGATGACTGGTGGCTCACACAGCTGAGTGTCCCTCCAGCAGTGGCCCTCTTAAGAGAGAGCTTCCTTACCCAGGGTCTTTCCTAGGGGCAGCTTATATCTGGTCATTGCAGGGGATTAAAGACTGCCCCTCTACCCCAATTGGGAACATGTGCTGTAGGCCCATCCTAGCTCCAGAACTCTCTGGGGGAATTAGCCAAGCCCTCTGTTGTGAAGGCATGGCAGCCCAACTTCTTACTTTGCTCGGGCCTGCTTCCTTCATATCCCCACAGGTCTCTATCCCAAGAGACCTCTCCAGTAAACTTCAGTCATGCTGGTCTCCATCTCAAAGCTTCCTGGGGAACCTAGCCTGTGACAGGGCCTAATGATACGGGTTTCTCTCTTTTTCTTAGGCAGAAGCTCCTCCTGGAGTAGAGACAGATCTCATTGATGTTGGATTCACAGATGATGTGAAGAAAGGGGGCCCTGGAAGAGGAGGTGGAGGCGGCTTCACAGCACCAGTTGGTGGACCGGACGGAACAGTGCCAGTGCCTATGCCTATGCCTATGCCATCTCCAAACACTCCTTTCTCATACCCGCTTCCAAAGGGACCTGTAAGTATACAGACAAATAAGTGTGGATGTAAACTCTAGAAAATGTAATAGATAACAAGCTGGTTCTGTGAGTGCACTCAAGAGTTGTAGGTAACATTTGGTATAGTTTATTGATTATACTGTGGAAAAAAACAGCATTGGGATTTGGAGAAAGTCTTTTGGTTAACCTACAGGTAATAAAGCAGGAAAATCTAGAGAGAGGGTGCTAGAAAAAACTTCGTGTAGGTTTTCTAGGACTTGTAGGTATGCTAGTAGCTTTTTCCAAAACTGAATAATCATCACTTATTGCCAAGTAGAAAAACATCTGTTGTAAACACGAAGATGAAAGTCACTGCTAGTAAGAAAGTCTGGGGACTTTGCTGGTAGTCCAGTGGTCAAGACTCATGCTTCCACTGCAGGGGCGTGGGTTCAATTCCTGGTTGGGGAGCTATGATCCCACATGTAGTGTGACACCCCCCACCTCTCCAAAGAAAGTGATAGTAATCTCCATTTGTGGATTTAAAAGCAGTTAGTAATTTGATGAATAAATAGTCTGGCTACAGGTCTTTAAAAATCTAGGTCTTCCTGATGACATGTTGTCTCATGTCCTTTTAGGCACTTTTTTCTTTTGGGGCTCTTGAATACACATTAAATACCTATCTTAAATATATATTATTCAGTATGAATATATTCACATTGAGAAAATAGTTGCTTACACATGTATTTATTTCTCTCTTCCCATATACGCACTTCAAAAATTGTCTCTTATGTTGCCTTTCTCCTCTTGCAGTCGGATTTCAATGGATTGCCAGTGGGAACTTATCAGGCCTTTCCCAATATTCATCCACCTCAGATTCCAGCAACTCCCCCATCGTATGAATCTGTAAGTGCCTGAGCCTTTTATAAGCAGCAGGAGAGAGAATCCAAGGAAGAGAGAGCAAAATAATGGCCACAGGGAAGGCAAAGTTTTGATCAACTCTTAGTACTGGCATTGCTGTATGCTTTGGATTTTTGTGTTGCTTTAATATTACCCTGGAAATGGGGCGTGGTGGTGGCGGCAGCATCATTGGTGGCAATGCTTTGTCTGCAGTTAAAAGCCCAGGAATCAGGAAGGAGCTGCAGACCCTAGAAGGTTCTAGTGGGGCACTTAATAATTTTTTTTTAATAGTAACTAGGCTGAGAATCATTTTGACCTGGTACAGTCTTGGTGGTAGAATATAAATACCAGTTTTATAAATTCTCAACAACTTATAAAGGAATAACAGCTAGATATTTGTATAAAATAGAAGTATCAAGTTTAGTAAATTTTGGCCTAATAGCATTAATTTTTAGTCTTAAAACTTGTTGGTATCAGTAATATGCTAATGATGCCTTGAACTGTAATTGGTTGTCACAGCCTTGGTTCAGAATTAGATGACTTTCCTGCCAGCCTTCTTTCCTCATCTAGGGAGATTCCCCTGTTCCTGAGCTTGCTTAGTGTCCTTTCCTTTGGTTTTTACCTTGGGCCTGAGTGTTTATGTTTTGGCTTTGCACGCATTGAAGCTTTGCCCACAACTGTTCCTAGGAAGGAAGTAGATGATCTTTATTAGTATTTGAGGACTTGGTTCTTGGAGGTGAATGTGGTGGTTTAGAATGCTTTCTCACTGTCTGGAAGGTGAAGGTATCAGATTAAAGAGAGATGTTAATGATGTGGTAAGAGTTTTCTTTTCCTCTGCTTGGCAGTTAAAGAGTTCAACATGGTATCTGTCTGGTGGGAGGGAGATCAGGAGGAGTACAGGGGGCGGAGGGGCAGTTTCTTAGAGCAGGTTTGTTGGTTTTGCTGAGCAGCTTAGCTTTTGCCACACACATGGGCCTGTACCATTACCTTCACCAGTGAGGCCGCTGCTTTCTCTTCTGGTAATGACCTCTTATGTTTCAGGTTGATGACATTAATGCCGATAAGAATGTGTCTTCTACACAGATTGTTGGTGAGTGTGAGTCACAAATCCTTTGAAGGTTTTCTCAGTACTGAACCCTTTGTTGTTTGCTGTTTTCTCATCACTGTTCCTTCCTCAGATTGTTTTTATGCTTGTGGGATTCTACCCACATGCCCATTGTCTCCCCAAATGCAGTATGGTGGAAACAGAACTCAGGATTTCCAACTTCCAAAAAGAAAAGGTCTATCCTGGCTCCAAGGAATCTCCCAGATTACCTTTTTCTGTTAAGAGTTATCATTATTCTTTGTCACTTTCTAGTTGTCCATCACCCTCAAGTTCTTTATGTTCCTGCTGCTTCAACTGCCACTGTGCTTGGAAATACCAAAAAAAGTTTTTAAATTTGGACATTAAAGAGGGGGAAAGAGGCATATATCATGAGTGAATGGCTTAGTGATTTTTCACAAAGCAAGCATGTTCATGTAGCCATTCACTGAAAAAATAGTACCAGCACTCCAGAAACCTGTTGTGGGGAAAGGGTTACTTAAAAAAAATTTTTTTTTAAACATTTTATATTGAGGTATATGCAATTAACAATGTTGTGACAGTTTCAAGTGAAGGGACCCAGCCATACATAGACATGTATCCATTCTCCCCAGAGAAACATAACTTTTTAAAATTGGGGACAGTTTTATTGAGGTATAATTCATGTACAAAAAAATACAGAAATGTATATTACCAGTTTTTAGGTGTATCTACACACACATTATGTAACTACCACCTTAGTAAAGGGAACATTTCCATCACCCCAGGAAGTTAGCTTGTGTTCCTTCCCAGTTCCACTCCAGAGGCAAGCACTGCTCTTATTTTCTAGAACTTCGATAGAAATGGAAACGTACAGTAGGTAGAGAGGGTGATGATTTTAGCTTGTTAAATATAAAATGGAAGGTTAGAAACAAGATCACATTCCATTACATTGAACAGTGTGGATGTTAACATTCCTTATAAATTTTTTTGCTCTTCCCAGTAGAATTCTAGTACCACTCCTTGGACTTTCTTATTACGGGAACAGACCTTTGTGAAAGGGGACAGTCCGTTTAAATGAATCCTGCGTACCTAAGCCCTATGCACCACACTTTTGACTTCCCCTTAAACTTTTTCTCACTGTAGGAAAATAAAACAGATATATTCAACTATAATTAGAAAATGTAGCGGTTAATTGTCCTGAAAATTTTTATTGACTTAGAATTTTTTTTTTTTAAATCAATGTTTCCTTCTGGGCTTTCAGCTGTTTTTCTGGTATGTGTAACACTATGCTCCTTACTCTGGTTAGGTCCTGGGCCCAAGCCAGAGGCTCCTGCAAAGCCTGCTTCAAGGCTCACAGACACCTACGACAACTTTGTGCTGCCAGAGCTGCCGTCTGTGCCAGACACACTCCCAACTGCATCTGCTGGTGCCAACACCTCAGCGTCAGAGGACATTGACTTCGATGATCTTTCCCGGAGATTTGAGGAGCTAAAAAAGAAAACATAGGCCTCCTAAACCAGGCACGGTCCAAATTCTGGGAGTTGAGACTGAGCAGTTTTTCCTTGTAACAAAGAATCTCCATGAAATTGTTTTATCTGTTAACCATCACTGAGCACACTCCCTCTGGGCTCTCTTCCTGCTCTGCCAGATTCTGCTGCTTTCCAGTTCTCCATTGCTCCCAAGAGACTAACAACTGGGGATGATGAGGTTGGAGCAGCTGGCTCCTGGCAGCCTTTCTTGTCTGTTTCCTGTCAGTGTGATCCCAGGTTCTCTCCTTCCTGTCCCACCATCCCTCCACAGGGCAATGAGAAGGTGAAATCATTGTGGGGAGAGATGGCTGGATGGTGGTGGAGAGGACTTCCTGAAGCATCTCAGCTCTGTGCTGAGGTTCCAGACTTAGAAACAAACCCTCTGTACAGAGGGATTTGTGGTGAGTGAGATTCAAGGCCAAGGTGTGTATTTTCACACTCTTAACATGAATGGGGGAGAGAAAAAAATGGCTCAGGAAGCCATTATAACAGTTCTCAGAAGCTGGGTCTTCTCATTGACATGCACACTACTCCTTGCTGCAGGGCACTGTTCCATCTGGATCCAGTTGCGAAGTTTATTTGGAAAGTTGAAGGCCTCTCTTAGTTCTACTGGATTCTCAGGGAGCCCTCTGTGGCCTTTGCTTTATTTTGAGTGCTATGTCTCCCTTATAATAGAGGGCAGCACTGTGTAAATTCCTGTTTTTCCCCATGGCATTCTGTTGGATTGCATTTGGCTATGTACTGAGCAGAAGTCACCAGTCAAGGCTAAGGTGGGCTTCCAGTAGCCTTAATTAGAAATATTCAAGTCTCTTGAGTAGTGAGCTGGAAAGCCTACAGATTATTGAAGAGGGATTCCTGTTCTCATTTGAAGACTTTATGATCAAGAGAACTCTACAAACTGATCTCAAATAAATTTTTGTGCCTGTGTGGCTCTAATTGTTTTGCTGCTTCCCTCAATGGATGAGACTAACCCTTTTGCCCCCTAGCTAAGGCCATCTTTCCCCACAAGGGTGGCGTTGGGATCAGAAGATACGACTTTGGCTTCTGTGTGGTAAATCTGAACATACTCTATTCAAGCAACTTTAATGTTTTTGGTTGATTTGTATCTCATGGCTCAGTAGCTGCTAATAAAGTTAAAAATATTGTGCCCTGGTTTCTCCACTGTTTGGGTAAAATGATGAGGGGCAAATTCAGCTTTTAGTGGAGAGTATTTTAAGCAAGTAACCAATATTGGGTACAAGTTAGACCTTACTTTTGCTCCCTGGATAATGTGGATGGACAGTTGGGGAGTAAGAAGCCCATTTTGATCTCTGTACGTAAGCCCAGATAGTAATCTGAGAGCTGGCATGGTTACTTCTCTGTGACAGCACTACCCCTGAGCCAGATCTCATGCTGTGTCTTTGATTATAAAGTTGCAGTGAGCTTACTTGTGTCTCATATGTTTGGAACATGAATGGTAAGTGATCTCTAACTTGCTGCTAGGCAGCAGAGTTGGTTCATCCTGCATCACCCTTGTAGTGTTAACCCTTTTCTGGTAGTGCCAAGGGGATTTTTGATTCTTCATTAGGAAAATTACATACTATAAACATTTCCCAAAGTACACCATGCAAAGATCAGTGTTAATATACTCAGAAGTAATAAGCCACGTGAGGAGACAACAGGATTAAGGTAACTCACCTTTTAAACCTTCATTTGTCCATGGCCGTTGCTGTTAGGGCTGTTTGCTTACATGTGCTCTGATGCTTCTGGATCCCTAACAAACTTGACAGCTTCAGCAGCAGCATATCCATCAGTGTGGCCTCTCTCTCAGTCTGCTGAAAGACAAAAGGAAAAAAGTGAGGAAACTGAAGTTGTTGCTAATGTTGGAAGGAAAAAGTACCAAAGGTGTAATCTTTTTTAAAGTAGATATAAAGATACTGTTTGCTTTAATGGTTTACTGTCAGGCTTTATCAGCAGTGTTTCTGCTACTTAACAGTTGAGAACCAGATATTTTAGGACACTGGATATAGAACATAATGTCAGTCGCTCAGTCATGTCCAACTCTTGGCAACCCCCTGGACTGCAGCACACCAGACTTCCCTGTCCATCACCAACTCCCAGAGCTTGCTCAAACTCATGTCCATCGAGTCGGTGATGCCATTCAACCACCTCATTCTCTGTCGTCCCCTTCTCCTCCTGCCTTCAATCTTGCCCAGCATCAGGGTCTTTTCCAGTGAGTCCATTCTTAGCATCAGGTGGCCAAAGTATTGGAGCTTCAGCATCAGTCCTTCCAATGAATATTCAGGACTGATTTCCTTTAGGATGGACTGGTTTGGTCTCTTTGCTGTCCAAAGGACTGTTATATGAGTCTTCTCCAACACCACAGTTCAAAATCATCATTCTTCAGCGCTCAGCTTTCTTTATGGTCCAACACTCACATCCATACATGACTACTAGAATAATATACTTTTACGAAATTGGGTTTCCTAGTAAAATGGTTGACAGCATTATGGAGACTAATAAAGGGAATATGCTGATACTGTGTGTTATGTCAATCTGTAATCTTAAGAGCTAAATCTGAGCTTTTCCAGGGATAAAAAATCATGATACAGTTTATAGCTTAGTTACTGAGTTACTTACCTTAAGGGATTTCCTTTCTTTACGAAAGGCCATTAAAATGGCCGAAACAAAAAGGTTAATGATCATAAGTACCATCAAAACAACATAGGTGAAGATAAGAAAGGAGCCCAGGACTGGGTTCACAGCAGTAACCTGGAAAGACAATGGAACACTTTGGGTTTAAACACTGATAGTTTAATTTCTGCTTTAAAAATGTAAAATATGTGCTAATACTTGGGATATATTCACATAAGAAAACATTTCTGCCTGGTGGAAACTAGAAAAGCAAAAATACTAAACAGGAAAATACTTTTGAGTGGACAGAAGAGCAAGAGTGACTTGACTCTAAGGGTATATAAATAATTATGCCTTCAGGGCTTCCACAAGAAGAAGACAGGTAAGTTGTAATGGAACTATAAATGACTCATGGGAATTTCCTGGTAGTCCATTGCTTATGACTCTGCACTTTCACAGGCTTCCCTGGTGGCTCAGATGGTAAAGCGTCTGCCTGCAATCCGGGAGTCCTGGGTTTAAAACCTGGGTTGGGAAGAGGGGAGAAGGAAGTGGCAACCCACTCCAGTACTCCTGCCTGGAAAATTCCATGGACTGAGGAGACTGATAGGCTATAGTCCATGGGGTCACAAAGAGCCATGACTGAGTGACTTCTCTTTCTTTCTGCACTCTCACTGCTGAGTGCCCAGGTTCAGTCCCTGGTTGGGGAACTAAGATCCCACAAGCTGTGCAGCTAAAAAAATAGACTCAGAGCCCTTGTGAGTTTTGGCAAATCTAGAAAATACATCTAAATACAGCTTCAAGGAATAGCAAGAGCGTACTGAAAGAACACATAGAAACCAGAAATGATAATGGAAAAGGTCTCTGCTACTCCATGCAGTTTCTACTCTTAACATAGGATATCATAATGATAAGCTTTGATCAAAATCTTGCCAGTTTCACTTATCTGAATTGGGATCAGGGAGTTTTTTTCTCCCTGATCAAAGCTATATGTTAGTTTTGAGGACCCAAAACCTCATCTGGGTTTCCTACTTTATTTTTTATGTCTAATAGAAAGGGATTTGTGTAGGTAGTTCCTGGGGGAAAATGAGAGCCCTCTGTGACATTAGTATCTGTAAACATAAATACTGTAGTTCTTTGTGGAACTGTACCTCCCTAATTATTATTTCAGGTCATTTCCAGCTGTATACTTCAAAAGGCTATTGAGAAAGCAGCAGCAATCATGTTATTCTGAGAGCCCTGTGTCTTTGGCAGTAAGATTGAGGATACAAGAAATGAGGAATGTGGGACCATGTGCTTAGAAAAGGAGGTAACAGCCATTCAAAAGCTTTATCTATAGGTAGTACCATAAGATGATGGCAAAGGTTCTAAATTTCTCCCTTTTCCAGCATGTAATTGTACAGTAGGGGTTGCTTTTATAAGCAGTTCTTGTTTGATGTATTAAACCAAACATAATTCTGCAAGGAAACCAGGAAGACAGTTTTTTTTTTTTACCTCCTTGTGATGAGAGATTCCTATCAGGAGATTGACAACAGTTACTGCTGAACTGAGAAAAGTTCGGTAGTCAGAGATGCTCCATCCAAATACCAGGTTAAACTGAAAAAGAACAGTCAGGTGGGGTTGGCAAGCTGCAGAGGGGGCTGCAGTTTGGGTCCTGAAATGGTTATAATGATGAGGTCAATGTAGATCCAATGGAATGGAAATTAAAGAATATCCTTAGTGGCCATTCAAATTACTATGCCTAAAAACCATACAGAATTCCTTTGTGATCAGTGTTTTCATATAAGTTTACTTGACTTTCATACCTTGTGAGTTAAAATGTTATCCCCATTTTAAAGATGAGAAATGTCTTGAGCTTATGATACTGCTGGTTAAATATGGACATAACACAACTAAAACCAGCTCTTTTCCTCTACTATCTTCTCCAAAACACTGCCACTTGAACTGTGACTTTCCATTTAGCAGCCTTTTCTAAGGAAAGCAGCGTGACTCCAAGACCACAGCACTCAGGACAAGGCACTCTAGGACGGGTGCTTACCACAATGGCATAGCCTGTCAGCAGGATCAAGATGACCAGCAAGAAGCCCACCACCTCGTCCCAGGCTTTGCTGAGTGTTCTGTCAATGACCCGCAGCCTGGGGTTTTGATACAGCAGGCTCCATAGCTGAACTGTTGCCAAAAGAACTAAGAAACCCATGAGGTGAATGACAGCTGCGTTGACTTTAACTGCCTCATAGAAGTTGATGAACCTGTACCAAGGAAANAAAACACTGCCACTTGAACTGTGACTTTCCATTTAGCAGCCTTTTCTAAGGAAAGCAGCGTGACTCCAAGACCACAGCACTCAGGACAAGGCACTCTAGAACGGGTGCTTACCACAATGGCATAGCCTGTCAGCAGGATCAAGATGACCAGCAAGAAGCCCACCACCTCGTCCCAGGCTTTGCTGAGTGTTCTGTCAATGACCCGCAGCCTGGGGTTTTGATACAGCAGGCTCCATAGCTGAACTGTTGCCAAAAGAACTAAGAAACCCATGAGGTGAATGACAGCTGCGTTGACTTTAACTGCCTCATAGAAGTTGATGAACCTGTACCAAGGAAAGCAGACACTCAGAATGAAGCCTATGCCGTCTATTCCTGTGATGTCAGTGTCTCCAGGGCTCCTGCTCCTCAAGTGCAGCAGCTCTGTAAGTCCCATTCTTGTTGACAGAACGCCGCTTTCCACTGTGGCTTCCTGTGGATGTGAGCACACTGGCGCAAGGCCACATACTCGACCGGGAGCAGTGCTGTAGAAACCTTGGAATGCAGCCGCTAGCTGGCTACTCCTGATTCATCCTATCGATCCTGAATCTGGAGTTACCGAGAATCAGGGCCAGCCTCCACCACTGCTCTAGTTTCAGATCTCCTTTCAGAAGAGATGAGTTAACCTAATGAGATGTATAATAACGCCAATCTGTTTTCTGTAACACTCTAATCCTATATTGTTCTCTAACAGTGGTAATTGATCCTCTAATAGATTTAACAGTGCTGAGTAGAGAGATGATTATAGAAGTTAGGGGTGTTACTCACCAATTGTTCTGTTGGTTTCTGTAGTTACGTGAGAGATGCATTGATAATTTTATGTTGCAGCAACTAGGTTACTTGGAAAGGCCTCCACAGACAAGAGTGAACTGGCACTTTATTGTGATAACATGTAGCAGTGCCACACAACAGGCAGGACCTCAGTGCAGTGCACGCTACACCACTGTCCCTACACGGACAACCCTCTATAAGGCCTTCCTGGGACACCACCTCAGTCTTAACAGATCTGCAGCCTGGGCTATTGAGCACTGCAAGGTTAGGAAAGCACCACATGGCAGTACTTTGGGAAATAAGATACTTTATCTTTCTCACAAGAAAGACCAAAGAAGTTACCCCAAAGTGGCACCAGACTGCTGCTTGGTAAGGATGAGCTAAAGGATGAACATCCCTTCCCAGAAAGCAACCCTCTTTGGATTTAGAGATGTTCCATGTGTTGTTCTATTCAAAGAATGATCACTTGTCATGTCAGGACTTCATTCCTTGGCCAAGGTGCACAATAACCCAATTCCAGGCCCTTGCTATGTGAAGTTTAATTGTATTATCCTAGATTAACATGTACCTAAGTACTATGAAGGCAGAAGAGCTTTTCATATATAATTAGCAGTTACCAGTTTCTAGTTAGTTGTGTTCTTCACTGTGGACAGTAGTCTGTGTTTAACTGTGATATTATACAAATAGAGATCTGGCAGAGAGGAAGGAGGGGAGTTTGAAAGAATACTTGTGTAGCCAGTAAATTCTGAGCATCAAGTAAGAATATCCTTTGCTCCCTCAGGGTCCTTCTTACCTGTCTCGGTCATAGTAGTATTGTACCATGTGTTTTTTATGTAGAGAAATAAGTGTCAGGTCAAGTCCCAAGATAACAAAGCTAAGGAGGATTATGCTCATATCTAGAAGGTTTCTCTTCCTCATGAAGAACCTCCACCTCTGCTGTTTCAACTGGCGACCCTAAACATAAGACACCACAGTCACTATTGCTTGCCTGAAAGATTACCTAGGTCTTTGCCCAATGAAGTGTTACGAACTCTGGGAAAGCACTCAGCCAGGGACCTTTCAGATCCCTAAGTTGGACACAATCGTTCTGGTCTCAGTTCTGCCTTGTAGTCATTCAGAGCTGCCACTTACAGAAAAGTTGGCCTTGCTTAAAACAACTGTAATTTTATACATTCATCATGTTGCTTAAACTTATTATAATAATAAAGTTTTTCAATTAATTAAAACCCTGAAAACAAAATATTGCGTGTGGCCTAAGAAATACATCTGAGTGTTTCCTTATATAGGGATCATGTGTGTGCTAAGCCACATCTGACTGCAACCCGTCAGGCTCGTCTGTCCATGGGATTTTTAGGCAAGAATACTGGAGTGGGTTGCCATGCCCTCAGGGGATATTCCCAACCCAGGGATGGAACCTGCGTCTGTTAACATCTCCTGTGTTGGCAGGTGGGTTCTTTACCACTAGCGCCATCTGGGAAGCCCCAGATAGGGGTCATATAACTGTACAAAAAATTCTTTCTATATACTTAATGTTTTAACTCTAGAAAACTGAAAGAACTACTTGGTGGAAGGCCAGTAGGTTTAACTGAACTCAGTCTTCCAGAAAGGACCAAAATCATAGCCATAATCCTAAAAGCAGCTCCCTGTGGTTCTCCAAATAATACCTGGCAACACTGAGAATTTCTTACATCTAATATTTTCAGTTCACCTGTGCAAAGGCATAGTAACAGACCAGTAGATAGTAGATGACTTGTGACATGACAGACCAGGCAAAGTTCTTTGATATCTGAAGGGAAGTTAAAATATCCAGTCTCATGGAGGTGAAGAAAGCACCTGAGAATAAGAAAGAAAGAACACCTGGAGTTAAGAGCCTTTAAATTTGCCTTCTGCCCTTCCAACTCTTTCAAATAACCCCAAGTGTTCCTGTACCATCCGTTTCCAATTTTCCTGAGTCTCTACATGTCACTTAGTATTTCCTCTAGAATTGTCATGAATATTAAATGAGATCATGTATGCAAAGCCACTGGAAGAATGTGTGGATTGCACTGAAAGTCAGGAGAGGATTATACTGTGGATCCCACATAGAGGACAGTGTCCTAACAGCTGTTAACAGGTGTCCCTCTTACCAAGTCAGAATGGCTACAGAAACAGACTAGCCATACTGTTGCAAAATACTGTTTCAGAGACTTGATTGCAGTGTAAACTGTGGGGTGAATGGAATTAAATGGAAGTGTGGTACCTTTGTTTAAAGCTTTTAAAAATACATTTCAGAAATTAGTATGATGAAAAAGATTTGAACCTTTTCAAATTTAGACACTTACTATATGTAAAGCACTAACATTATCCCATGAATACTAACAGTATCCCCTGCATACTCAGATGTTTATGAAGACAGACCAAAAAGCTTTATGACATCATGAAATGTTTATAGATATAAATTTTTCATAAAGCCCCCAAATACTAGAATTAAGATGCACCCCTTGTAGTAGAAAGTACATTTAAGAACAAAAGGAATTCCTGCCTTACATAGCTAGCTCTCACGGGGAAAGCCAGGACTTTCCCCATGTTTATTTTACCCCTAGTTTTTGAGTAAAGTAAAAACCCTATGAAGACTCCTGGGAAGCTTTCATGTTTCATTTTAAAACAAATAGCAGAAGTGGTCTACTGTGTGTGGGCCTGGGAGGAAAAAAATTTCTGATTAGAAGTAAAACCTATGGTCATAGGACACTTGTGGGCAAGTTATGGGGGAGAGGGGAAAGGAAGGAGGATTAGGGCAGACTTTCTGTTAAAGGGGGAGAAATTGAACGTACCCAGTTTCCCTCTAATCCCTTCAAAAATGCCACTGACAGTAAAGGAATAAAAAAAAATGACCCAAAGATAAAGAGGAGGTGGGCAGATGAGCCTGGAACTGGAAACCAGCTGAATTACACTGCCTGAGAAGATTCAAGAAAGCTGAAACCTAAGCCAGCAGCACAGGAAACACAGAAGGAACCTGGTTCTTAGCACAAAATCCCACAAAGGCTGAGAAACTGGAGGCATCAGGTACCTCAGAAGGTAGAAGTTCAAATAGAACTAACAGAATAGTAAGTCTGGACGTAAAAAGTTAAAACCCAGATTTCCTCTCTCCCCTTTACAACCACGTTATTTACTACCCATCCTGCCTTCCTAGTTACGTTGAGTCAGAGAGAATCTGAACTCAGGACACCAGGTATATTTGTGAGTAGTACTTCAGTGGAAAAGGGAATTCAAAGAAAGTTTAAATATTGCATGGTGAGACCCTTCCCATTCCCCTTCCTTTTTCTGGCTCTGAGGAGTCTTAAAGGCTTACATCTTCAAGGCAGGAGAATGGAGGGGGTCCTCTCTCTCTGTAAACTGCTCCCCCAAAGGACAGATACTACCTGACTAGTTCTGTCCATGCACATGGTGCTTCTAATTAGCACTTATTTGGTTTCTACTGCCTCCCTCTTAAATATGACAGGACACAAAACACCAAAAAACTAAAGCTTAGAGGAATTACAGAAAGCCTTGAAGGAGCAGAAAAAAACATAAACCTGTAATATCCTTAGTGAAGAGGATATTGCATCCAAAAAGAAGAGTAGGAAACTATGAAAAAGAAATGAGGACAAACAATTTTTAGAAATCGAAATATTCCAAAAGTGGTTTGGAAATTGAAGTAATTGTTCAGAAATCAGAAGGAAAGGATGGAAAATAAAGCAAAAACATGAGGAAATCAGAGGCTCCATCTATGAATCCCAACATCAAAATGCTAAGAATATCAGAAAAAAGAAAAAAAATAGAAAAATGCAAGAACATTTTTTAGAACTTAAGGGATACATTTCCAGATCAAAGGACACACTGTGAACTCCATTCCTAACTCTGGGGACAAAGATTATTCTAAAAACTTGAGAGTAAGGGGATCATAATACTTATTAATAGCAGTATAAGAAGCTAGAAGACAGTGGAGCTAAACTTTTAAAAACTCTGAAAAACTACTGTATCCAGCCAAATGATTGATCAACCAAATGTGATGGCAGAAAAAAAGCTTTTTGGGGGGCTCCAAAATCACTGCAGATGGTGACTGCAGCCATGAAATTAAAAGATACTTGCTCCTTGGAAGAAAAGCTATGACCAACATAGACAGCATATTAAAAAGCAGAGACATTACTTTGCCAACAAATGTCTGTCTAGTCAAGCTATGGTTTTTCCAGTAGTCAGGTATGGGTGTGAGAATTGGGCTATAAAGGAAACTGAGTGCCAAAGAATTGATGCTTTGGAACTGTGGTGTTGGAGAAGACTCTTGAGAGTCTGCAAGGAGATCAAAGATCAAACCAGTCAATCTTAAAGGAAAACCGTCCTGAATATTCATTGGAAGGACTGATTCTGAAGCTGAAGTTCTAATACTTTGGCCACCTGATGAGAACTGACTCTTTGGGAAAGACCGTGATGCTGGGAAAGATTGAAGGCAGGAAGAGAAGGGGACAACAGAGGATGAGATGGTTGGTGGCACCACCAACTCAATGGACATGAGTTTGAGCAAGCTCTGGGAGTTGGTGATGGACAGGGAAGCCTGGCATGCTGCAGTCCACAGGGTTGCAAAGAGTCGGACACAACTGAGCGACTGAACTGAAGGCTTTAAGAAAATTTACTTCCCTTGCTCATTTCCAGGAAGTTGCCAACAAACATACCAGCTGGATGTGCTCCAGCAAAATAAGAAAGTAAACCAAGAAGGGAAGACATGGGATTTAGGAGAAAGGTGATCCAACAGAGGAGAGAGGAGACAGGGCAAGGAGAGTCCAAGTTCAAGAGCTCTCAAGCAGGCCTAGAAAATAACCAATCTGGACTATACCAAAAGAATAGTGGGCCTGAGAAGATGTTTTTAAGGAAAAGACAAAATGATAGGTTACTTGATAGTTTTGTACGGAATGAAATTTTTACTTCTAGGAAGAGTCTGGAGGTGAATCAATGGTAGATGGATGTAAAACCAAGAAAGTGAAAAAGAAAAAGAAGTAACTATAAACTCCAGGGAAGAATATTGTAAGAGAAAAGATATTTAATTATAATATACGGAGGTTGGTGGTTTAGTTGCTCAGTGGTATCTAACTCTTTGCAACCCCATGGACTGGCCCACCAGGTTCCTCTGTCCATGGGATTTCTTAGGCAAGAATACTGGAGTGGGTTGCCATTTCCTTCTCCAGGGGATCTTTCTGACCCAGGGATTGAACTGGGTCTCCTGCATTGCAGGCAGATTCCTTACCAACTGAGCCATCAGGCTCATCCTTAGAAAATATTTATATAATCACTGTAATAGAAATATTAGTCATAAGTTACATTACTATATTGGGAAAATCATAACTACTCTATTGGGAGAATGTTTTTATGTGTGTGTACGCTGGGGTATGTGTGGATATAAAACAGTTGAATTATCATCCTAAGAAGATACTATTGGGACTTCCCTGGTGGTACAGTGGATAAGAATTCACCTACCAATGCAGGGGACACGAGTTCGATTCCTATTCCCGGAGGCTTCCGCAGGCCGCAGAGCAACTAGCCAAGCACAACTGCTTAGCCTGTGCTCTTGAGCCTGTGCCCCACAGCTACTGAAGCCAGCACACCGCAGGAGGCGGCCCGGGCACCGCAGCACAGGACAGCCCCTGCTCGCTGCAACTAGCGGAAGCCCCCGCACAGCACTGAACACCCAGCACAGTGCTCCCCACCCCCCAAAGGAGAGACCATCTAAAACTGAAGATTAATGACATATTTAATAAGCATGCTGCATTTTTAGAGTGATTTTTAAATACCAAAGAATCAGTTAAATCTGCCTCTGGAGAGTAGGAAGGAAGTGAGGATGAAGAGAGCCCTGCTAGTTTTTGCCCTGAAATGTCTGACTTTCAAAATTATGTGCTATAGCTTTAAATAATTTTTTTTTTTTAATGAAATAACATCAAGAAATGGGGCCTTCAGTGATACCCAGGTCATAGAGGGAAGAGAGAAGAGGCCTTCATACCTACATTGTTGGACTCCAAAATCAGGGTCACTACACAGAACAGGTTCACATTAGCATTGAAGACCACAAATTCCACAAAGAGGCTTTTGGTGCAATGGTCTAGCCAGTGGCGCTGTTCAAGTTGCTGTAGAACTCTGGAAAAACAGAAGGACAGGCCAGCTGTACTCTCCACTGAATTCTGCAGAGGAGGAGAGCGCTCTGACCTTTCTAGTATCACTCAAAGAGGAGGGGAGAAGTGACATTTCCCAATCACCTGTAAAATCCTTACTGATGCCCAAACTTTCACCAGTATTCACACCAAAGTTAAATGTTCAAGAAAAGGTATCTGGCATTTAAGGTCTGAGGTAGAATTAATTTTACCTCAATTAAGAATTTTACTTCAAAATTAATTACTTTAGTATCTTTTAAAAACATTTTAGATAATATCTAAAACTGAAGATTCATGAAATAGCTAATAATACAGTGTCAATTACTTATGTTTGAAAAGTACTACT
>SJYQ01095355.1:58794-85363 GCA_006410935.1 Redunca redunca
TTAGGTGTAAGCAGTCAAAATGCCATTTGGTTGGCATTGTTGTTTTTGAGTAGTTTCTTGCTGAAAAATTTAATGGAAAGATAATCATTTTAATTTGGGCTTTTTCATACATAATGACAAAGACTCAGGATTTGTATATAACATCATTCTAACTCTGGCAATTTAATTTTGGATTGTTCATGACGTGGTGTCTCCTCTTATTTAAATACTGTTTTCTTAAGTGAGAGTTGAGTTTAACTGCAGCTAGAATTGAAACTGATGTGTTTTTCCAGATGAGAAAAGGAAGGTGATTTGGCAAAGTGGCAACCCAAAATATACCTTTAGTTTGAGATTGAAAAGGAATTTTTAAAGATACATTTCCCTTAGAAATCTAAAATAAAAGTGTCTACAAGTGCCATACATAGTATAGTAGCATAATAGTGACTGTCAAAACTACTCAGAAGGGTCCTTAATTCCTAATTGTTCTAAGAATGGACAGGAGCAAATATCTTGGACCTCCTGTTCAGGTTCACTCACCTGTGTGCATTACTGGAGTTTCTTCCAAGTCTCACAACATACCCTCCTCCAGAGTAAGTGGCAAATTCTCCCTGAATGGGGTAGCCACCCAGTGCCTCCTGATTCTGGTAATGCCAGATCCTGTCCGATTTTGTGTTGTTTTTATCAGGGGGCCCCCAGTTAACCCCATAGTTCTCTGTATCCTCCTGAACTTGGTGAGATGGCTTCACTTGTTCTTGGAGAGAGAGTCTAGTTGAAAAGAATGTGGCACCAGGAACACGAATCTGACGAAGTAGAACATTGCCCAAAAGAAAGGAGTTTCCATCAGTAATAAATCCTAGTGAGAGAATACAGGAAGCCATTAAAAAAAAAAAAAATTGCCTCAGTAAGTAAGTAACCAAAAAAGGGCCTACTTTCACCAATATTTTTAAAAACATTTCTGGAGTTGCTAGCTAGCTAATATAATCAGATAAGCAAAAGAAATAAGATACGAACATTTTTTAAAAGGATATGAAATTATTGCAATTTGTAAAAAATAATGAGGGAATTCCCTGGTGGCCCAGTGGTTAAATCCACCCTTCAATGCAAGGGACGCAGGTTTGATCCCTGCTGGGGGAACTAAGACCCCACATGCTGCAGAGCAACTAAGCCCATGTGCCACAAGTAATAAGCCCTTGCACCACAAACAACTAGAGCGTGTGTGTGAGCAACTGAAGATCTTGCGTGACACAACGAAGAATAGCCTGCTGCAACGAAAACTCGATGTAGCCAAATAAATGAAGACAGTGATCTAGATAAATATTAAGAGTGAAGTGTGACATCAAGAACATAAAAGGGATAATTAAGAGTGTAGTTTTTGTATGTGATGAAGATAAGTTGTTATTGGTTTATTTTTTATTTATTTATTTATTTTTTGCCTTTGGGATCTGTTTCTTTAATCTTTGTGTTATATAGTTTTTGTTACAAATTGATCACTAAAAGAATTTCGCCTATAGCCTGAAATACATAGGATAGTCGGTTCTCAAGGCTCTTTTTTTTTTTTAATTTTTATTTTAACTTTAGTTTACTTTACATTACTGTATTGGTTTTGCCAAACATTGACATTAATTCACCACGAGTGTACATGCGTTCCCAAACACAAATCCCCTCCCTGTTATTGGTTTAAAATAATAACTTACAGTAATAACATAAAGTGTCTTATGTAAGCCTTATGGTAACCTTAGGGATTTCCCTGATAGTTCAGTTGGTAAAGAATCACCTGCAATGCTGGAGACCCCGGTTAGATTCCTGGGTTGGGAAGATCTGCTGGAGAAGGGATGGGCTACCCACTCCAGTATTCTTGGGCTTCCCTTGTGGCTCAGCTGATAAAAAATCTGCCTGCAATGTGGGAGACCTGGGTTTGATCCTTGGGTTGGGAAGATCCCCTGGAGAAGGGGAAGGCAACCCACTCCAGTGTTCTGGCCTGGAGAATTCCATGGACTGTATAGTCCACGGGGTCACAAAGAGTCAGACATGACAGGGACTTTCACTTCACTTCACTATGGTGACTGCAAAACAAAAGCGATAGCAGATACACAGAAGACAAAGGGAGAGAGGAATCAAAGCCTACCACCACAAAAATTAATCACAAAAGAAGACAAGGGAGGAACAAAGGAATTACAAATCAGAAAATAATGAACAAAATGACAGTTTTAAGCATAACCTATCAATAATTACTTTGAATGTAAATGACTAAATTCTCCAGTCAAAAGACACAGAGTGGCTAAATGGAAAAAAATACAAGATCCAACAATATGCTGTCTATAAGAGACTCACTTAAGCTTTAAAGGTACACATAGGCTGAAAATAGGAGCATGGAAAAAGATGCTATGCATATCAACAAAATATTAGAAAACCAAAATTCAGCAGCACCTTGAAAGGGTCACACACCACAGTCAAGTGAGATTTATCCCTGGGATGCAAGGATGATTCAAAATACATAAGCTAACAAATGTGATACACCATATTAGAAGAATGAAGGATTAAAAACTTACAATCTCAACAGACACAGAAAGAGCATTTGACAAAATTCAACATCCTTTCATAAAAACTCAACAAATTAGGCAAGAAGGAATGTACTTCAAGAAAATAAAAGCCATATATGTCAAGCTCACAGCTAAATTTTATCCTATTCCTCTAAGATAATTTAAAAGCTCTTCCTCTAAGATAAGGAACAAGACGAGGATGCCTACTCACCATGGCTATTCAGCACAATACTGGAAGTCCCAACCAGCGAAGTTAGGCAAGAAAAATAACTACAAGGCATCCAAATAGGAAAGGGGGAAGCACATGGATCTCCACACGCTCAAGAATGCACCTGAACCCTTTTGTCACGCCATATACAAAAAATCAGCTCCCTACGGATCAACAACTTAAACCTTACGCCTAACACTACAAAACTCCTACAAGAAAACAGAAGAAGCTTCTTGACACTTGGTCTTGACAATTTTTTTTTTTTTTTTGGATATGACACTAAATGTTTAGGCAACAAAAACAAAGAAGTGGGAGTACATCAAACGAAAAGGTTTCTGCACAGCAAAGAAAACAATAAACCTATGAAATGGGAGAATATGTATCTGACAAGGCGTTAAAGTAAAAAATCCATAAAGAACTCACACAGCTCAATACCAAAGCATAAATAAACCACACTTTTCTAAAGAAGACACACAAATGACTTACAGATATATGTAAAACTCACTAACCACAGGGATATACAAAAATCAAAACTGCACTGTGATATCACCTCATACCTATCAGGATGGCTATCATCAGGAAGACAAGAAATAACAAGTGTTGATGAGGATTTGGAGAAAGGAATCCTTATTAATCGGATTGTAAACTGGTACAGCCATTATGGAAAACAGCATGGAGGTTCCTCAAAAAATTAAAAATAGAGCTACTGTATGATCCAGCAATCTTACTACTGGCTAGATATATGGAAAGGAAATAAAGTCACCGTCTTGAAGAGAGATCTGCACTCCTGTTTCATAGCAGCATTGTTCACAAAAGTGAAGATACAAAATGAGCCAACAAAGAAGCATGTATGATCTCGCATAAGTGGAACTTTAAAAAGTTGAACTTATAGAACCAGACAGAATGGTGGGCACCAGGGCCTGGGGTGGGGAGGAGGATGGGTGGAGGTCTAAAGTATACAAACTTTCAATTTTAAAGTGAATAAGTCCTAGAGATGTGATATATAGCATGATTACAGTTTATAGATTAAAGTTAACAGCAACAGTGATATATATTTGAAATTTGCTAAGAGAATAAACGTTCTTATCACACCGAAAACAAAGCACCTAACTATGTGAAAAGATGGATGTGTTGATTAGTATGATTGTGGTAATCATTTCACAATGTACTCATATATCAAAACATCACGTGAACCTTAAATACATACAATTTAATGTCTCCATTGTCCCTAAATAAAGCTGGGGAGAAAAGAGAATCAACCTGAAAAAAACGCAGCAAGGTATCTGGGTACTAAATATAGTAAAATCAACAGCCTTCATATATTCAAACACTAGTTAGTATAGTGAAATCTTATTTACCATAGGAAACAAAAGATAAACCTAACAAGATGTACAAGAATTATATGAAGAAAATTTAATATGACTGAGGGATCAGTCCTGGGTGTTCACTGGAAGGACTGATGTTGAAGCTGAAACTCCAATACTTTGGCCACCTGATGCAGAGAGCTGACTCATTTGAAAAGACCCTGATGCTGGGTAAGATTGAGGGCAGGAGGAGAAGGGGACGACAGAGGATGAGATGGCTGGATGGCATCACTGACTCAGTGGACATGGGTTTGGGTGGACTCCGGAAGTTGGTGACGGACAGGGAAGCCTGGCATGCTGTGCGGTTCATGGGGTCGCAAAGAGTCGGACACGACTGAGCGACTGAACTGAACTGAGGGATACAAATGAAGATGAGAACAGAAAAGCATATCACACTCCCAGGTCAGATATCAACAGCTTATCAGCTAAGCTATTGATATGCTATCCATTCTCTAAATTTTTGTAAATCCTTATTTTGTTTCTGTATAAATATCTAAACCTCTATCTACAACTAAGTAAGCTCTTAATATATAAAAAGCTCCCATTTATCAAAGCAAGCAAACAAAACCAAGCAGCCCAATGAAAAATAGGCAAAGGTTATAGAATGACATTCATTCATTCTTTGTCTCGGTCAGTGTGGACCGAGTGCTCACATACACCAGGTCCTGTTCTAGGTGCTGGGCACAGCAGTGGGTGAGAGAGTCCCAGTCCACAGAGCACTCACATTTGAGGAGGGAGGCAGACAGGCAGTGAGCAAACAATATTCAGGTAATAATAGTGCTGTGAGGAAAAGCTGAGCAGGATGAGGGGACAGTGTCCTGTGGGGAGGGAGCAGTGCTATATTTATTCACAGGGGTGATTAGATGTTTCTCTGAGGAGGTGGCTTATGAGAGTTTGCTGTTTAGTTACTAAGTTGTGTCCGACTCTTTTGCAAATCCATGGACTGTAGCCCTCCAGGCTCCTCCGTCCATGGGATTTCCCAGGCAAGAATACTGGAGCGGATTATGAGAGAGACCCTAACAAAGTCTGGCGAACCTGATGCAGTCATCGGTAAGGGCAAGAACAAGTTCCAAGGCACTGAAGCAAGAGCATGTGTGGCCTGGTTAGGGAGAACACAGAAGCTCCTGTGGCGGAAGTAGAGTGAATGAGGGGCAGAACAGGAGAAGGAACGGAGGCAGGTGCAACAGACCTGAGTGGGGAAGGCCCTAGAGTAAGCTTTAGAGAGGGTTTAAGCTTTTAAGTGTGATGGAATCCATTGGGAGCTTTTGAACAGGGACAAAACACATTTATATGTTTAAAAAAAAAAAAAGGAACGGGGGAAAATGGAATGAAGAAGGGCAAGAGCAGAGGTAAGTTTTGTCCCTATGAGAGGTGAAAAACGTCTCCTCAGTGTAGTTTCGACTTGCATTTTCTTGTGAGTGCAGTTGCAAACCTTTCGTGTAGTTCACCTGTATGGTGAACTGCTGGGGACATGGACATGGGCAGATCTTACATGGTGCTCATGGAAATGTTAATTGGTACAACTGAGGAGGACAATTTGGCAATAGCTTTTTAAATGAAAAATGAATATACAGTTTTATCAAGTCTTTTCAAGGTACTTATCTTACAGATATAAAATTATGTATGTAAAAGGATATTAATAATAGTACTGTTGTTAATAGTAGAAGACTGGAAACAATCTAAATGTCTATCAATAGGGAGTTGGTTATACAATTTATGGTACATCCATGCAATGGAATACTATACAGTAAATGAATAAAACATAGAAAGGGACAGCTTTACATATGCTGATGGAACACTCTCTAGGCAACTGAAGGGGAAAAGGCAAAAATGCATGACAGTGTTTATAGCAGGATGCTGTTTATCATTAAATGTATTTTCAAATGTACAGATTACCTCTGAAAGAATTTATAAATATAGCTTGGAGATACTATGTGTTTAGTTCAAAACCACTGCTGCAAAGCAAGACACATGAATTTTTTGGTTTCCCAGGGCATATAAAATTTATGTTTAGGGAATTCCATGGCTGTCCAGTGGTTAGGACTTGGCACTTTCACTGCTAGCACCCAGGTTCAATTCCTGGTCTGGGTACTACGATCTAGCAAGTCATGTGGTATGGCCAAAAAGAAAAAAAGTTATGTTTAGATTGAAACATAGTCTGTTAAGTATACAATACCATTATGTCTAAAAAAGCAATGTACATACCTTAATTACAAACTTAATTGATAAAAAAGTACTTTATTTCTATAAAAAAAATGCTAACCACCATGCGAGCCTTCAGTGAGTCATAATCTTTTTGCAGCAGTAACATCCAAGATCACTGATCACAAACTCACTGTAATAAACATAATAAACAGCTGAAATATTTCAAGAATGACTAAAATGTGACAGAATCACAAAGTGAGCAAATGTTGTTGAAGAAATGGCACAAATGAAGTTGCCTGACACAGGGTTCCCAAACCTTCAATTTGTTAAACAGACAGAGCCGTATCTCTGAAATGTAATAAAGCAAAATGCAATAAAGTGAGGTATGCCTGTATAATCAATTGGGAATGAGGTTGCCTCTCAGAAAGACAGAAGGGGGATCAGGGGATAAAGGAGAGTTGCACAACATGCCTTGTGGTATATACTGTTTTTCTCCATATTCATTTTTTAATTATTACAAAAATGTTTTAACATGAAAGAAAAAGATTATGTTAGAAAATCTGGCAGGGAGAGGTTTGCAGTAGTTATCAAAGGACCAAGGCTTCTAAAGAAAAGAGGAAGGTAAGGGGTGATTTAACTTTCAAAGGTAGCCTCACTGTATATTCCTTAAATAAAAAGTATGCAATTACAGAACTGTGAGATTGGTTTTCCATCTGAGAAGAAAGTCATAAGAGAAAAAACAAGTTTAAATTGCTGCAAGAGGAATTTTAATTAAATCTTACCAAAAAAATTCTTCCCAAATGTGTTCTGACATTGGACTAGGCTATTTCCCATCCCCCTACTTTCTTGTTGTCATCAACCTTAATCAAGTTGATCTTACACAGGCTTGACATACACAGGCTCATCACAGTTGGATGCAAGCACACACAGATGGGCTTGGTGCTTGTCTAAGGTTTTGGCAGCTTCGCGAATTCCACATGCTAGGCCATCGTGGATGAGGGTGGTCTTCAGCACCTCTTGCAGAGCAGCATTAACGCCCATTATACCTCCAGCAGCAATGCCTTCCTCAGCCATGGCGGTAGGTTACTGGTGGAATTGAATCTTGAATGCACCCACACCTCTGCACAGCTCCATGGTGGCCAGGAAAGCTGAATATATAGTTTTATCAAGTCTTTTCAAGGTACTTATCTTACGGATATATTTGCACGAGTGAAATTATATATGTAAAATGATATTTAATAGTACTGTTGTTAACAGTAGAAGAAGACTGGAAACAATCTAAATGTCTATCAGTATTATCTACTTAATTCTATTTCTTTATCTACATCTCAGATTGCTGTTGCTCTTCCTTAGTATGTTCCAGGTGGTTCTAGTAGAACCAGAGCTCCAACTGCCCAATTAATAACAGCTAAGACTGGGACTTCCCTGGTAGCCCAGTGGTTAAGATTCGCTTGCCAATGCAGGGGCATGGGTTCAATCCTGGTCCAGGAAGATTCCACATACCTCAGAGCAATGAAGCCTGTGCTCCACAAATATCGAGCCTGTGCTCTAGAGCCCAGGAGCCACAACTACGGAAGCCCGTGTGTGAAGAGCCCATGCCCCACAACCAGAGAAGCCACTGCAATGAGAAGCCCACGCCCTACAGTGAGAGAGCAGTCCCTGCTTGCCGCAACCAGAGAAAAGCCTGCTCACAGCAGTGAAAACCCAGTGCAGCCAAAAAAAAAAATTAATAGCTAAGACTCACTGAGTGCCCAACACTATTCTAAGCACTTAGATATACTAAGTTTTAAATTTTCACATCAATCCTCCTAAGATTATCCTCATTGTACAGACGGGGAAACTGAGGCACTGGAAGTTGAGTGATTCACCCAGAAACACATTGCTGGTAAGTGGAGAGCAAGGATGTGGCTTCTGAGACTGTGCCTCTGCATCTAGTCTAGCCTGTGCATCTAGTCTAGCCCGTGCATCTAGTCTAGCCCGTGCATCTAGAGCCCTTTGCAACAAGAGAAGCCACGGCAACAAGCCCCGACTCTCTGCAACTAGAGAAAGCCCAGGTGCAGCAACAAAGATTCCATGTGCTGCAAAAAAGACCCAGCACAGCCATAAAATAAAAATGAAACTCAGCTAGAAAGAATCAACATGCAATGCAAAGGAGCTGCCACCTGCAAAATCTCTTAAATGCACCACGTACACATGAAGAGCTTCCCAGGAGGTGCTAGTGGTAAAGAACCTGCCTGCCAGTGCAGGAGACATAAGAGATGCAGGTTCAGTCCCTGGGTGGGGAAGATCCCCTGGAGGGGGTCATGGCAACCCACTCTAGTATTCTTGCCAGAGAGTCCCCATGGACAGAGGAGCCTGGCGGGCAACAGTCCATAGGGTCACAAAGAGTGAGACACAACTGAAGCAACTTAGGACACACGTTTAAGAAAAGACTTTACAGATATAGAAAACAAACTCATGGTCACCAACGGGGAAAGTGGGAGATAGGGACTGACATATACACACTACTATTTATAAAACAGATAACTAATAAGAACATGCTGTATAGCACGGAAACTTTACTCAATGCTCTGTAATGCCCTATACGGGAAAAGAATCTCCAGAGTGGATATATGTATATGCATAACTGATTCACTTTACTGTAAACCTGAAACCAACATTTCTAACACCGTAAGTCAACTATACTCCAATAAAATTTAAAAAGAAAAGAGTATATATGTTTACTCAGATTACATATCACTCAGATTTTTTCTTCAGGAACTTAGATGTTTCAAATCTCAACAGAAAGGCACCAATCCTGAGTTTAATGAATGCAGCAATTTCCAGAACACAACTCATTTAATAGGACACAAAGTTATAATATGACAAAGCATTGGTACCTGGTTGAGAAATACTGAACAAGAAGCATTCATACTAACTCCTCTTGATGGTGAGGTCCTTTGAGGGTACAAACCACATGATACCCATCTTTTTATCATTAGCTCCTAGGACAGTTCCCAGTACACCAGTTATTCATTACATATTCATGGAATTGAACTAGATAACCAACCAAGAAAAGCCACACATCACAGACTAAGGAATGACTGCACATCAGGCAATACATCGGAACATCACCCTGGTGCGAGATCTTTCTGCTTGCATCTGGGCTTAGAGAACAAACTTCAGCTGCATGTGGTTCCTTCCTTCACAAGGAGGCAACCAACCCCAAGGACCACTTCAGTTACTTCTCATGCTGTAAGTGAATAAATTCTCAACTTTGTTTTATCAGCCTCGAGTGAAACTCTTCAGTGGGAATCAGCCCTTGGGGACCGATCACCCTTGGGTGAACAGACATAAACCTGAAACTGCTTAGATGGGTCCCTGGGGGTAGACCTTTGGGAGCCCACAGAGGTGCAGTCATATTGACACAGCCAGCGAAACTTTCTCCAGTGTTCTAATGGTTACTGTAGGGGTATATGGAAAACCAACTGTATCCCACATTTGCAGGGCTGGGCCCCTGGACTGTGTTCTTACCTCTATAATCCCCGTACAGGTTGGGAAGGAGGGTGCTATTGGCCCAGGTGTAGAAATGCTTAAGAAGTTTGATCTCTGAGAAACGGTGAGAAAAGCTCTTGTGGATAGCTTGACGGAGGTAAAATCGATTGGAGTTCTGCATCGAGTAGACTGTAGTCATCAACAGGGTAAGGAAAAGGATTTTTGCTAGAACAGAAGCGAGAAAACCATAGGTGAAGTTGAAATTGAAATTTCAAATTTCAATTCTTTGAAATTCTCTGTATGATCAGACTTATGGAAGCCAAGGGGTAGGGGGGTAGGGAGAGGGGTGGGCTGGGATTTTGGGGTTGGTACATGCAAACTATTACGTGTAGAATGGATAAACAAGAAGGTCATATTCTACAGCACAGGGAGCGGTGTCTAGTCCGCTGGGGTAAACGATAATGGAAAGGATATAAACAAAGAATGTGTATATATCCATGTATAACTGGGTCACTCTACTGAAGAGCAGACTGGCAGAACATTATAAACCAACTATACTTCAATTTTTAAAAATCCTCCATGTTTTTCTTCATTTTTCCCCAAGCATATAGACTTTCACAGGTCAAAAACAGTCAAAAATTGGCACTTTCACATGATTCAACTTAATAATTGTCAGAGATAAGCCAAAGCATCTGGCTCCTGGTGATATCTTATGTGCAGCAATAGATATGTATATATTCCTTCCCAGAATTCTTTTGCCACTGATCAGAAATTATACTTGAGATACATAAAATCCCCCACCAAAAAATGCTTTTAGTTCTAAGGTCTAAATGACTCCCCCAAACAACTCCCTTGGTCTCTTCCCATCCCCAGTTATCTATCGATTGTCTCTGTTCATATGACAAAAACAGAATTTGTCTATTTTGGTCCAGAGAATCCAATAACCCAAACAACTAGATGTGTTGGACCTTGTACTTACAGGACAGCTATTTTTCAAAGCATATTCATTTTCCCTCCACCCTGTGATGCTGACCAAGTTTCAAGATTACATTCTGCAGACATAGGAAGTGACTTCCTCAAGCACACAATTAGATCGTAAGTTCAGGAGGCCCTCCATGCACCAAACAGCCTTGTTGAATAGCATCCAGAATGTTTTGAGGTTTTCCCTTCTAGGTTTTCCATTTTATTCTCACTCCCACTTTCCTTGCTGGGAAATGTGTTGATGTATCAACATGTTATCATCTCCTCTCCATACCTAAAACATCTCCTGTCAACTTGAAGAACTTCTTCTCTTTCAAGGTTCTTTCTGGGCACTTGACTGGACTGTTCATAGTGGGGGCTACATAGATGGAGTTGTTCTTATCTCTTGAACCGGGTAATGATGAAGGACATCTTGCTGTCAAAAATTCAAATGTAGGCCAAAAAAGGGTTATATTTCATTAAGTAGTTATTCATCAACATCTGCTGAGCATCTACTATGAGTATCTCCTATTAAATGCTAAAATGGAGAAAAGAAGTTACACAAGCAGTTCTTCCCAAACTACCATCAAAGACATGCAAAAATATTTCCAATCCATCAGGGACTAATACTTTTGTAAAATACAGTAAAAACTGGAAAACTGACACAGAACAGAGGCCTGCAAAATACAAGAAAAATTACACGAAATAGAGGCCTAAAACAGAAGCCCCATTTTGAAAATTAGATTCAATAGGCCTAAAATTAGTCTGCCCAATTGCTATAAATGTTTCTAAAGGCTTATTCTCAATTTCTCTACTTATCTTGGACTAGAACCAAACAGTTTTATCAGTGGATTACCCAATGGGAGTACTGTTCCAGAGTGGTGGTTCTCACTGTAAAACGGGCAGGGGGATCACCTGGAATTGTGTTAAAATGCAGTTTCTGGGGTAAGGCCTAAGAGCCTGAATTTCTGACAATTCCAGGAAACGCTAGTGCTGTTCTCCAGACCACACTGTGTGCAGAAGAATCTAGAGATGTGTAAATCAAGATGGGGAGAAATAGGGAGTTACAATATGACCTAAAACATGTCAGCCTGTAGGAGCCAAGTGCTGAGGGATCACTGGAGGGAAAATTAACCTCCTAGAGGAATTCAGAGAGGGTGGCCCAGAGGCAGTGACATAAGACATTTGTTTTAAATGAGTCAGAAAGAATTCTCTAGATGGATAAAGATGAGGACAAGAAAGAAAAAAAGTTACTTTAGCAGAGGGAACAGCAGTTCAAGAGATGGAGAAATGAAATGAGGACTGGGAAGGCAGTTTGAAGTCAGATTACTAGTTTTTTAATCTCAGAAGGAATAAGATGCCAACCCCTTAGCAGCTTGTCTACCACTCAGTTTAAGAAATAAGTGGCAGCTGAGATAAAACCTGCTGTGCACCTCTCCGATGGTATCCCTTCTTTCTCTTCTTCATAGCTAATCCTCTCCTAAATTTTGGGAGTTGATCCTCCTATGCATTTCATTAAAAAATGTGTCTCTAAGCAAGGCATACATTTCTTGCATGATTAAAATGTTGCGTTAAGGGACTTCCCGTAGCGGGGCATGGGTTCTATCCCTAGTCGGGAAACTAAGATCACACACGTGGTGCAGCCTGGCTGAAAACAGAATGTTGTGTTAATTTTTCTGCCATTTGCTTTTCGGCCACCTTTTGTGAGTTTCACCTGTGTGAAATGAGTGGCTCTAGTCAGTTTTATTCAGACTTCCTCAGGCTTGGTGATTGAGTTGAGAGTGGGATTTAGGATTATTCTTAGTTTACAGCTAGTGGTGATATTATTAACTGAAATGAGAAAACAGTAAAGAAGGGAATTTGTGGCGCAGGCAAATAATTCTGCTTGGGACGTGTTTGAGACAGCCGTAGGCATTCAGATACAGAGGGTGAGCAGTTGAAAACAGCACCTGGGGCTCAAGGCTAGAAACAGGAGGAAGGAATCTGGAATATAGGGGAGAGGTGAGCTCTGAGTGACCTCTGGAGGGACAGATCATAAGGAGTTCTGGTGACCCACTGGTTTGGTCTTGGGTCAGGGAGGAGGCACGATGGCTGGTTAGAGACAAGATCCCCGAGTGGATAAATTTGTCTTAGTCGGTGAGGTGGCTGGGAGTGCACTGTTCTGATACATAATTCGCTCTTTGCAAAATGAGATATCAGTTAGAAGGATTAGCTGAATTACCCCAGAGTGCCAAGATCCTCCTGGTTTGATGTTCCTTCTCTCTGTGAAGCTGTGGCAGCCTGTTCAGCATCAGTGAGTAGAACAGCGTGAGGAAGATCACCTAGACCGGAAAGTCAGAGGAGGCGCTAATAATGAGCAGACATCACAGAATCCAAGAAGGCGGCACCGACAGGTCGAGGTGGAGGTGGGCATGGCTAACACATCTCTGTGAGCTGGCCCTTTTATTTATGGAACAGGATTAAGTAATTTCATAGTTATTTCTGCATAACCACAAAGACATGGTTGATATGTTAATCTTTATATTTTTGCCTGTAGTCTTTGATCTGCTTGGCTAGGAAAACCTAAACTATCAAATGATTTGTGATATGCTTTGTATAAATTGTTCAGTAACACCTGTCTTTGGAACAACTTTGATGAGCAAGACTGAAGAAGCTATGCTTTTGAAAGTGCCAGTTTTGCTGAAGAAGGCATGGAGTTTTAGAACAGAGTAAGCCTCTCTCTGTTAGGGGAAACAAGTACCCACCACCACTCCTTAGATTTCCCTGGAGAGGAGGAAGTGCTCCAGTCCTCAGAGAACAAAGGACAAGAGTAATTGTTTCTGGCCCACTGCCGCACTCCTTGCTGAGAGAGGACGACGGCAGGTGTGTGCGCTCTGCAGACCTGAAGCTGCCCTCTAGTGGACGGTCTCTAGGACTAGATCTGAGGCGGACGTGCTAAGCTGCTTCATTGTCTGACTCTGCGACCCCACGGACTGCAACCCACCAGGCTCCTCTGTCCATGGGATTTTCCAGGCAAGAATACTGGAGTGGGCTGCCACGTCCTTCTCTTCCTGACCCAGGGATCGAACCCGAATCTCTTACACCTACCCAGGATTGGCAGGTGGGTTCTTTACCACTAGCACCACTGGGAGATTACTAGAAAGTACATTGGATGGACTTCCTTGGTAGTCCAGTGGTTAAGTCCATCTGCCTTGCAATGCAGGGGATGTAGGTTTGATCCCTGGTCGGGGAACTAAGATCCCATGTGCCACAGAGTTACTAAGCCCACGTGCCGCAACTACTGAGCCCATGCACCGCAACTGGAGAGTCCTGTGCACCGAAACGAAAGATCCTGTGTGCTGCAACTAAGACCCAGCACAGCCAAAAAAAAACTACACTTGCCCATAGGTGAAATGAAAGTCGCTCAGTCGTCTCTGACTGTCTGCAACTCCATGGACTATTCCGTCCACGGAATTCCCCAGGCCAGAATACTGGAGTGGGTAGCTTTTCCCTTTTCCAGGGGATCTTCCTAACCCAGGGACTGAACCCAGGTATCGCACTGCAGGTGGATTCTTTACCAGCTGAGCCATAGGAGTTCAACCAAATTTTCTCTGTAGCAATACTAATAACTAAGCTAACACATTGGTTTTCTATCTCTTCTGTTCTTCTTTTTATACTTTCTAACTTTTAAAAACTGATATAGTTTTATTATTAAAAGTTTGAAAAAATTTAGAGACTTTAAGAAACTTTAAAAATTTGGAAAGTGAAAGCGTTAGTTTCTCAGTCGTGTCTGACTCTTTGCCACCCCATGGACTGTAGCCTGCCAGGCACCTCTGTTCATGGAATTTCCCAGGCAAGGATACTGGAGTGGGTTGCCATTTCTTTCTCCAGGAGATCTTCCCAACCCAGGGATCAGACCTGGTCTCCAATATTGGCAGGTTGATTCTTTACTGTCTGAGCCATCCATTAATTATTTTTGTCTTCAATTTAGCTAGTTCTCCACATCATTACATTTTCTATAACATTTTAAATGGTTGCTTGGTATCCTATTACGCAGATATGGCTGTCTTATAACACATTAAGCAATGAACTATTCATGAACATTTAAATTGTTGTCAATGTTATCATTACAAACCACTCTGAATTTTCTCAGAAGAGACGCTTATAAGTGAAAGTTAGCAAAGGAATGTAGAGTTTGAAGGCTTTTACTGTAAATACTGCCTAATTTTCCTCAACCAGCATTAAGTGCCTATTTTCCCTGGCAAATGGAAACACAAATACACAATGCAAATCACTGTGTATTCATTTGTTTTTCTCTGCCACTGTTAAAAGCAAAATTGAATCTTATTGTTCTAGTTTATTTGACCGGTGAAGAGGAGCTTTTTACAAGGTTTTTTTTTGGGGGGGAGGGGAGTTCATTGAAATAACAAAGTTTTTTTAGCTTTAAAAAAGTATTTACACATACTTAAAACCCACTCTTTTGGGTGCATAATTCTGTAACTTTTGACAAATACATAGAACTGAGTATCCACCACTATAATCAATATACCTTACAGTTTCATTACCCCCCAAAATTCCCTGATGCTGCCGCTTTGTGGCCAACCCTTTCTCCAACCTTCATCTCTGGCAACTACTGATGGATTCTCCATCCATGTAGCTTTGCTTTTTGCAGACTGTCATATAAATGGAAACGAAAAGTATGCTTTGGGAACAGGCTTCTTTCACTTGGGATTCATTTACAATACGACATCTGAGAGTCATCCATGTCATTACACATACCAGTAGTTTGTTTCCCTGATGAGTAGTCTTCTACCATATGGATGTTCCCCAGTTTATCCATTTAGCAGTTGACAGGTATCTGAGTTGGTTCCATCCTTGGCAATTATTATTGGCCACACCATGTGGCATCTTATTAACAGTTCCCTGATCAGCGATCAAACTTGTGCCTAACACAGTGGAAGTGTGGAGTCTTAACCACTGGACTGCCAAGAAAGTCCCATTCTTGGCAATTATGAATAAAGCTGCCATAAATATTCACAGAGTTTTGTGTGAATATAGGTTTTTATTTCTTTTGGGAAAATACCTAGGAGTGAAATTACTAAGTTATATGGTAACTGTATTAATTTTGCAGGAAACTGGCAAACTGCTTTCCCAAGTGGCTATGCCATTTTTACATTTCTACACATTCTACCACTGATGAATGTGAGTTCCCAGGTACTCTGCATCCTCACCAGCATTTAGTATTTTCAATACTTTAGTCATTCTACTCCAGATAATACTACAAAGCTACAGTTATCAAAACAGCATGACACTGGCACAGAAAACAGACATATGGTTCAAAGGCACAGAATAGAGAGCTCAGAAATAAAGCCACACACTTATGGTCAATTAATCTACCAAGGAGGCAAGAATATCCAATGGAGAAAAGACAATCTTTTTAGCAAGTGGTCCTGGGAAAGTTGGACAGCCACATGTAAATCAATAAAATTAGAACACACACATAAAACTAGAACTAAAAATTGCTTAAAGACTTAAATAGACATGACATCATACAACTGTTAGAAGAGAACATAGGCAAAACATTCTCACATAAATAGTACCAACGTTTCCCNTCCAAGGCAATAGAAATAAAAACAAAAATAAAATAAATTGGGCCTAGTCAAACTTCTAAGCTTTTGTACATCAAAGAAAATCATAAATAAAATGAAAACAAAAAAAAATACACCTACAGACTAGGAGAAAACAATTGCAAATACTGTGACCAACAAGAGATTAATCTCCAAAATATACACGCAGGTCATACAACTCAGTAACAAAAAAAACAACCCAATTATAAAATTGGGAGAAGACCTAAATAGACATTTCTCCAAAGAAGACATACAGGTAGCCAACAGGCACATGAAAGATGCTCATCATCACTAATTATTAGAAAAAGGCAAATCAAAACTACGATGAGGTACCACCTCACACCAGTCAGAATGGACATCATCAAAATGCTGGAGAGTGTGTGGAGAAAAGGGAACCCTTCTGCACCATTAGTGGTAATATAAATTGGTGCAGCCACTAAGGAAAACAGTATGGAGGTTCTTCAGAAGACTAAAAATAGTGTTGCTGTATGATCCAGCAAACCCATTCCTAGACATAAATCCAGACAAAACGCTAATTCAAAAAGGCACATGCATCCCAATGTTCAAAGCATTTTAAAATTGTTCTGGCTTAAAACTCAACATTCAGAAAACTAAGATCATGGCATCCAGTCCCATCACTCCATGGCAAACAGATGGGGGGAAAAATGGAAACAGTGGGAGACTTTATTTTTGGGGGCTCCAAAATCACTGCAGATGGTGACTGCAGCCATGAAATTAAAAGACACTTGCTCCTTGGAAGGAAAGCTATGACCAACCTAGACAGTATACTAAAAAGCAGAGACATTACTTTGCCAACAAAGGTCCATCTAGTCAAAGCTATGGTTTTTCCAGTAGTTATGTAAGGATGTGAGAGTTGGACTATAAAGAAAGCTGAGCGCCAAAGAATTGGTGCTTTTGAACTGTGGTGTTGGAAAAGACTCTTGAGAGTCCTTTGGACTGCAAGGAGATCCAACCAGTTAATCCTAAAGGAAATCCTAAAGGATGCTGAAGCTGAAACTTCAATACTTTGGCCACCTGATGTGAAGAACTGACTCATTGGAAAAGACCCTGATGCTGGGAAAGATTGAGGGCAGGAGAAGGGGACAACAGAGGAGGAGATGGTTGGATGGCATGACCGACTTGATGGACAGGAGTCTGAGTAAGCTCCAGGAGTTGGTGATGGACAGGGAAGCCTGGCATGCTGCAGTCCATGGAGTCGCAGAGTCGGACACGACTGAGCGACTGAACTGACTGACTGATGTTCACAGCAGCACTGCTCACAACAGCCAAGATGTGGAAACAACCTACATGTCCAACGACAGATGAATGGATGAATGGATAAAGATGTGGCACATATTTACAGTGGAATTCCACTCAGCCATTAAAGAAAGAATAAAATAATGTCATTTGCAGCAACCAAGATGGACAGAGAGATTATCATACTAAGTGAAGTCAGAATGACGCCATACCAGTATATCACTTATATGTGGAATCTAAAAAACGATACAAATGAATTTATCTATGTAAAACAGAAACAGCCTCACACACATAGAAGACATATGGGACCTCCCTGGCGGTGCCGTGTATAAGAATCCACCGGTCAAGGCAGGGTACACGGGTTTGATCCCTGCTCCGGGAAGATTCCACGTGCTGTGGAGCAACTGAGCCCGTGCATCACAGTTACTGAGCCTGCAAGCCCAAAGCCCATGCTCCGCAGCAAGAGAAGCCGCCACAGTGAGAACCCTGTGCACCGCAACGAAGAGGAGGCCTGGCGCACCACGGCCAGAGGAGGCCCGTGCAAACAGCGAAGACCCAGTGCAGCCAAAAATAAATTAAAAAAAATAAAGAAGAGAGGCAAGACATATGGTTACCTGTGGGGGAGGGATAAATTAGGAGACAAATTAGATTAGCAGATATAAACTGCTGTATATAAAACAGATAAACGGGGTCCTATTCTATAGCACAGGAAACTCTATTCAGTATCCCATAATAAACAATGGAGAAGACTATGAAAAAGGTTACACATATAGTGGAATCATTTTGCTGTATATCAGAAGCTAACACAACACTGTAAGTCAACTATATTCAAATTTTTAAAGGTGTCTTTCATGGAGCAAAATGTTTAATTTTGATGAAGCCCTATTTATCAATTTTTTCTTTTCTGAACTGTGCTTTTGGTAGAATTAATATAAAAGAACTCTTGAAGTGCAAGGAGATCAAACCAGTGAATCCTAAGGGAAATCAACCCTGAATATTCATTGGAAGGACCGATGCTGACGCTTTGATACTTCGGCCACTTGATGTAAAGAGCCAACCCACTGGAAAAGACCCTGATGCTGGGAAAGATTGAAGGCAAAAGAAGAGGGCAGCAGAGGATGAGATGGTTAGACAGCATCACTGACTCAATGGACATGAATTTGAGCAAACTTTGGGAGACAGTGAAGGACAGGGAAGCCTGGTGTGCTGCAGTCCATGGGGTCACAAAGAGTTGGACACAACTGAGCGATGGAACAACACAGGAACTCTTTGCCTAACCTAAGGTTACATACATTTTCCCATATGTTTTCTTCTAAAAATAGTTTTATATAATTTTTCTTCTACAAACTCTTAGAGTATATAATTCCTTATTAAAATTTTTAAACACACATAAAAATTGGAAGATACAAAAGCTAACATTTCACAGTATTTACTTTTTTGAACCATTTGAAAATAATAGATATCATGACATCTCATACCTAATTAAAGGCAGTTCTCACTTTGCATGGCAGTATGGGATCACATAAATGATCTTGTAAGCTGAAACTGCAAGGTGATCTTAATCACCAGTGGGGAAAATTATGATTGTTCTGTGACATCTAAAAATTCAGGAGACTTCCCTGGTTCAGTTGCTACAACTCCGTGCCCTCGAAGCAGAGGGCCTGGGTTGGATCCCTGGTCAGGGAACTAGATCCTGCATGCTGCAACTAACACCTGGTACAGCCAGCTAAATTAAGGGAAAAAAATAAAGACAATCTTCTACCTTAGAGGGGAAAAACAGACTCATGTCAAAACATTAAAATCTCTTATTGTGGGCTATAAATACAAGGAAAAATTCTAAAGCAGTAGAATTAGTATGTAATTTAAAACATCAGAAACATTAAGAATTAAAGTTATTTCTTGAAAAGAAAAATTTATCTAGACTAATTTGAACAATGCTATCCTTCCTCTTCTTGTATAAGTTAGAATTTGGGGACAGCATCTTTTCTATCCGTTTGGTGAACTGTATTTTAAGTTTGCACTAGCTTCCAGCCTCTTACCCTTTCTCCTTTTAATGCTGTGAAATATCTCCTAAAGTTCATTTATATTAGTTTTTTTGTTTTTTTGCTAGTGTTACTTCCTCCAGGATGTCATCATCCTTTTCCTCATAACTAATTTCTTCATTTAGGTTGGCAAGTTCGACTTCACTAAATTCATCTGGCTGCTGTGTATAGTCCCCTGAACACAGGCAATCTTCCTACGGCCGGCTGCTTCTCGGATAACTCCATTCACATTCTATTCAAATTTCACTTTGCATTATCATGTTGTTAACTCGCTGCATTTTGGTCTTTTTTGGCCCAATTCCTCTTTCCGTTATCCATTTTATGGTCAAATGTCACAGTTTATGACTGAGACAAGAAAGTAACCCAACTACACAATTTGCTGTCTGTACATAAACGGGGTGCCCAGTGAGCAGCCACCCAGGCTTTGAGATGTGACAGGCCTGGTCATGGGTCATGACAGACACCTAAAAGTACATGTTGTGTACGTGGTGAATTACGGGCTGAAGGTCTAGTAGCAGCTGGCATTTTATGTAATCACTCACAGTTGATATCCCATGCTGAGATTTGAACTGTCTGGCTGGCAACTGGTGTTATTTAACTGAAGCATGGTAACTGAAATTCATGCACAAACTACAACAGTTCAAGGCAAGGGCTGCCTGTTTTTAAGCATGCACCTCCTAAAAACTGGAGCTTCCCAGGTAGTGCTCGTGGTAAAGAATCTGCCTGCTGATGCAGGAGATGCAGGTTCGGTCCCTGGGTCGGGGAAATCCCCTGGAGAAGGAAACGGTAACCCACTCCAGTATTCTTGCCTGGAAAATCTCATGGGGTTTTCCCGACAGGCTACAGTCCATGGGGTCACACAGGGTCGGACGTGACTGAGCACACTTGTGCAAGGTTCAAGGCCTCCTGATAATCAGGCCATTTTCATATCATTATCACACGCAAGGAAACGACCACCAACTTCCTAGTACACTGTCTGATCCATATTAAAAATGGCTCATTTACTTCAAGGACCTAGAACAGCCCTCCCTCAAGAACTTTTCTCTTGTGATACTGACTTTTCAGAGAAACTAGCTTTGTATTCACAGTGATACCCCCCGAAGTGTGATCCACGGGTGAGCAGCCATCCCCTGGCAACTAGCTGATTTCAGAACCTTGGGCCCCACTCCAGAACGCCTGTCCTCCATTTCGGTGTGCATCTTTTTAAATTAGTTATGCTGGAAATAGTTAAGACCTTTCCACAAATTCAGTATTTGTTTGCAACAATGGGATTTTTTAGACTGTTTAATTACTACCACTCCCCTTAACTGGATCTACTGTCTATTGTCCTTTATGCTTTGCATTATTTTAAGTTTGATCATCCTGGTCCATTAATTTGATTCTCAATAGTGACATCTTCAATTCAAAGTCTGAATTTTTAAAATCTGCAAATCGCCTTTTTCATTTCCTCAAAGTCTTTGTGTGTCTGCTATAACGGAATCTCTTTAAGAGCTCCTGTTATTTTTTCGGTCTGTCCCTTCCCGAAGTTCTCATTTAAGGTCTACCCCCTCCTTGTACTCTGTCCATCTTTTAGGATCAGTGATTCTCAAACGGGGCTCTTCTCTGGAATCCCCTGGGAAGTTTATGACATTCTGGGCCTTGGATCCCATCTCCAGGGATTATGATTTGACTGGTTTGGAGAGAGGCCTGGCACCAAATGTTTTAAAAGCTCCCCAGGTCTGCTTGTGGGTTCTTAAAGCATAAGTAATCCTGTCACCAAAATTCAGAATGTTGGAGACTCTATAGGACAACTTGGTTTCTTCACATACATTGTAAGAAAAGTAGCAAGGACAGAAAATGAGGGAAAGAGATAAAGGGACGAAGAATGTATAGATTACTTATTTTTTACAGTCTCTTAAAAAAAAAAAACTTATTATTTATTTATTTGGCTGCACTGGGTCTTAGTTGTGGCTTGTGGGATCTAGTTCCCTGACCAGGGATTGAACCTGGGCCCCCTGCATTGGGAGCACAGAGTCTTACCCACTGGACCTCCAGGGAAGTTCCTAGATTAAGTATAAAAATGCATGTGACAGGACTTCCCCGATGGTCCAGCGCTTAAGAATCTGCCTGCCAGTGCAAGGGATATGAGTCTGATCCCCGGTCTAGGAAGACTCCACATGCCACAGAGCAACTAGGAAGCTGTATCACAACTACTGAGCCCAAGACCTCAAAGAAAAGCCTGCGTGCAGCAACAGAGACCTGGCAGAGTTAAAAGTCAAAATAAATAAATTAAAAAAAAAACATGCGACAGAGCAACTCACCGTGACACATGGACCTTATTTAGATCTTGATTTGAACAAAACAACTATAAACACTTGGGAGACAACCGGGAAAATGTGAACACTGATTGGATTTTTAAAAACTGTAGTAAAATACACATAACGGAAAACTTACCATTTTAAGTTTAAAATATACCTTAACCATTTTAGGAGAAGGCAGTGGCACCCCACTCCAGTACTCTTGCCTGGAAAATCCCATGGACAGAGGAGCCTGGTGGGCTGCAGTCCATGGGGTCGATAAGCGTCGGACACGACTGAGCGACTTCACTTCCTCTTTTCCCTTTCATGCATTGGAGAAGGAAATGGCAATCCACTCCAGTGTTCTTGCCTGGAGAATCCCGGGGACGGGGGAGCCTGGTGGGCTGCTGTCTATGGGGTCGCACAGAGTTGGACACAACTGAAGCAACTTAGCAGCAGCAGCAGCAACCATTTTAAGGTGACCAGTTCAGCAGTGTTACATACATTCACACTGTTGTGTAGATATCAGGAAATTGTTAATTTATTTAGGTGTGATAATGGCTTATATTTATGTTTTAAAAAGAGGAGTGTTTGTCTTTTGAAAATACACAGGCTGAAATCTTTATGGATAAAATGATATGAATAGATGAAACAAGACTGGCCATGAATTGTGGGGTAACTGTTGAAGCTGGGTAACAGGAATTCAGGATTCATTATACTACTTCCTACACTTTTGAGTGTGACATTTTCCTTAAAGTTTAAGGAAGAGGAAGATTTTTTTAAAAGTAAGTTTTCTTACTTAGTAGTTTATTATTGATTTTTTTTTTTTGCATGTGTGCTAAGTCCCTTCAGTCGTGTCCAACTCTTTGTGACCCCATGGACTCTACCCGCCAGGCTCCTCTGTCTATGGAATTCTCCGGGCAAGAATACTGGAGTTGGGTACCAGGCCTTCTTCCAGTGGATCTTCTGGACCCAGGTACTGAAGCTGGGTCTCCTGAACTGGCAGGTGGTGGGTTCTTTACCACTAGTGCCACCTGGGATGCCCTATTATTGATTTTTTGTCTCTCATAACTCCCCCATCCCTTTCTGCTAAACTTCTACCAGTCTTACCAGTTCTCGTTAGTTTTTTCCACGACTACTACACACACACACACACCCCTGATAAATTTTACCCTGTCAATTACTGTTTCTTTTTGTTCTCATCAAGTTGTCAGAACCATGGGGCACCTTGGACTGAACTGACACCCACAAACCTTGTTTCCCAGGCTTCCTGCAACTAGAGCGTTTCCTCCCGTGCTGGTGTGACAGTTTCCCACGTACCTTTGCTGGCTGGCTGATGAAGGTGTTCTGAAGCAATGACAGTATCATCGAAATAACCCAGCTGGTGGCTTGGTCTTTGTTCAGTTCCAGGCTATAAAGTGCTGTAAAGAAGGCTGAGGCCAGGCTAGTGACACCCAGAAGGAGCCAGCAGAAGTATGTCAACCATCTGTGCCAGCCTTTAGAGACACACTGCCTCCCTTCTTCTGGGCTCAGGATGGGGAAACTGGTTACCTCCCTTAGGAACAGAAGTTGAAGGAATGACCAACCTAGTCAACAGCTGCCACAGAGGTTTAGGAAGATGACATGCGCTAAAGCCCAGTGGGGTGTGTTACCTGGATAGCCCTTGCTCTGTGGGAAGAACATGGGTTTCCAAGAGTTCCTGGAGTTTTTGCAGTTGGTGGACTGCATCAAGGAAGTCACTGGGGTGATCGGCCTGAGTGGGACCCAGTGTCTGTAAGTGAGACTGGAGCCCCTGCAGAACTCTGAGCAGGTAACTGCAGAAGTGATGGTGGTTTTCAGGAACCACTGAAAATACAGCCCAGGTTGACAGGTGAACAGGTGGAAGATTTCAAGGAAAAGAAATTCTTGGTAGAAACGAGCAATCTGTTAAGTGATGAAAGTGAAAGTCGCTCCGTTGTGTATAACTCTTTGCGACTCCATGAACTATACAGTCCGTGGAATTCTCCAGGCCAGAATGCCTGAGTGGGCAGCCTTTTCCTTCTCCAGGGGATCTTCTCAACCCAAGGATTGAACCCAAGTCTCCCACATTGCCAGAGGATTTTTTACCAGCTGAGCAACAAGGGAAGTCCAAGAGTACCGGAGTGGGTAGCCTATCCCTTCTCCAGTGGATCTTCCCAACCTAGGAGTTGAATCAGGGTCTCCTGCATTGCGGGTGTATTCTCTACCAACCAAGCTATCAGGGAAGCCCCTGTTAACTGATGATGAGGTTAAATTTCCCAGTCAATGAAGACTGAAGAATACAGAACTGTATTCTCTGAGCATGCTGGTATATTTGCAACAATTTGTAAAATCCTATATTACTTTGATAGAGAATCAAAGTAATTTTTAAAGCTAATTGAGTCTTTTCATCAGAACTGCAGTACATGTGAACCCCACTCCAGCACTCTTGCCTGGAAAATCCCATGGACAGAGGAGCCTGGTGGGCCGCAGTCCATGAGGTCGCTAAAAGTCAGACATGACTGAGTGACTTCACTTTCACTTTTCACTTTCATGCACTGGAGAAGGAAATGGCAGCCCACTCCAGTGTTCTTGCCTGGAGAATCCCAGGGACGGGGGAGCCTGGTGGGCTGCCGCCTGAGGTCGCACAGAGTTGGACACGACTGAAGCGACTTAGCAGAATGTGAATGTGAAGTTGCTCAGTCATGTCGGACTCTTTGTGACCCCATGGACTATAGCCTACCAGGCTCCTCCATCCATGGGATTTTCCAGGCAAGAATACTGGAATGGGTTGCCAATTCCTTCTCCGGGGATCTTCCCGACACAGGGATGGAACCCAGGTCTCCCACATTGTAGGCAGACGCTTTACCGTCTGAGCCACCAGGGAAGTAGAGTGCTTAGAAGGCTCAAACTAAATTCAAGAATTCATAAATCACACAATCTCATCATTCCATAGAAGAAAGAGAATGACACGCTTTCATAGCCTCTGACAAAGCAGATGAAGTATGGGGGAATCTGAGACAGAGGACATTTTTGGTGGGTTTTTCTTTTAACCTTTACTTTGTAAGACCAGATATGCCATCTCAAAAGCTCTGAGAGGTAGCAGAGCTGTCTGCCCTCTGCTGGGAGTTTAAGGAAATGAAAAAACAGCAGAAGGTGGCATCATGCCTGTTGATTATGCTGAGAGCATGTCGGGTGTGTGGAGTGGGGGCAGATAAAAGATCAGATCCTAAAACTTACTGAACTTTACCATTTGCCCAGTAGGGTCCTGCCTGCTGGGGACAGCCTGGAGGCTCTAAGTAAGAACAGATGAGGCTGGACAAAACCTTCAGCAGCTCGTTTATGCTGTCAGAACGCCATAAAGATGGTTCGCACTCTGAGAGTAGGTACGTATTTCTCCTGAGAAGGAATCCCACAGTTTCCTTTAATTCCTGAAAGTGGAACCAAGAGGAGAAAATCAGTTTTACTCTGAACTCCGGACTGGAAGCAATTACAGACAGTCATGAGGCGGTTTATCTCCTTGGAGGGGCATATGCTCAGTATGTGTGCATGCTAAGTCGCTTCAGTTGTGTCTGACTCTTTGTGACCCCATGGACCGTAGCCCTCCAGGCTCCTCTGTCCATGAGATTCTCCAGCCAAGAATACAGAATAGGTTGCCATTTCCTCTTCCAGGGGATCTTCCTGACCCAGGGATCGAATGTGCGTCTCTTAACGTCTCCTGCATTGGCAGGTGGGTTCTTTATCACTAGTGCCACTTGGGAGGCCCTATGCTTAGTGTAAATGACCTCAATTTTTCACTTTCTCTCTCCTTTTTCACAAAGAAGTCACCTCACAGTAGCTTCAGAACTAGTTTTAGGAGAGAATCCAGGATGAAAGAAGAAGAGTTTGAGCAAACATCAAAAGACTAAGACACATCCAGAGCAGGGCATCCTGCACTCACGTCAGTGCTGAGAACACTCCAGAATCAAGAGAAAGAACTAGAGGCAGGATGACGATGGCTCAGGGCATAGGGATTAAAGCACAGCCCTACAGTTAATAGGGCTCCGGGGCCTTGCTGGAGAGCCTCATGCTCACTGGCCTTCTCCACCACGTCGGCGGGCGGGGGGCGGGGGGGCCAGCATGACATTTACCTGTAAACTCTGACACCACGCTCACCTCAACCACCTCCGTGAGAGAGAGAGGCTCTGGAGAAGCATCCGAGGGGCAGGAGGCCTGGACGGGAGGAAAGACAGGCAGAGGCTCCTGTGGTTGGATCAACGGGAAAAGCCGCCCGATCACAAGACTGATGGGGAAAAAGATGACTGCAGTTTGGATGCTGACGAGCAGTTCAGACCAGGTCACAGCAAACGGGCCCACTGGAAAAAAAAAAAGCATGACATCAAGCCCTCGTCCTTGACTATTAAAACTGTCTCCGAGACACTCCTCTCCCAGGTGTAAGTGTTTTAAAATTTATTTTAATTGGAGTATAACTGCTTTACAATGTTGTGCTTGTTTCTGCTGTGCAGCAACGTCACCCAGCTGTGAGTATACATTAATATATCCCCTCCCTCCGTGCCTGCCTCCTACCCCTACTCCCATCCTGCCTCCCCAGGTCAGCATGCCCCGAGCTGAGCTCCCTGTGCTCTACAGCGGCTTCCCGCTAGCTATCCAGTTCACACGTGGTACTGTACATGCCAGCTACTCTCTCAGCTCATCCCGCCCTCTCCTCCGCCCCACCCCCA
>SJYQ01095355.1:85679-126889 GCA_006410935.1 Redunca redunca
CCCCGCCAGGTCCAAAGTCCATGCTTGACGCCCTGCAGCTTAAGTATTTCTTTACCAATTAACTATGATTATCGAAGGATATCAAGTTATTTCAACAGTCAAGATCCTGATGTGTCTCTAAGGCCATTTCATTTGTCAATGAGTGAGATCAATGAGAAAATGCACATTCTAATGTTAGAGTAAATGAGTATTCTCACTTAAGAGTAGGATTAGATGAGTACTCTAATGGGAGGGCAGCAGAGGAAAAATGAAGGCCCGTCGTGACTCCCTTTCTAACTTGGAAGGAAGGAATGGAGTGTAGCAGCAACGGCGCACGGCAGGGCTCACCCCGAGCTTGCTCGTCTCTCTTGGTGGTGGTACTGTTCACCTTCCAGAACATGACGTTGGTGACCATGTTGCAGAGAAGGAGGGTCATGTAGCAGGTGAGCCGCTGGACCCTCGTAAACTGGTTCCAGGGGTGTCGGGTTGCGACTGAGAGCCACAAGCAATCCTGGGTGAACTTCTCTATGATCATGGAGGAGAACAGGTGTCTAACAAGATAAATCAGAACAGGAAATGCATGAGATTTCATTCTGAACATGCCCTCACTTGAGATGTGGTTCAACTGGAGGCAAGCGACATATCAACAACTCGGCCCCTGCTCAACACCTTTGTGAAGAAGCTTTCAGGTGACACGGTATGATTTTTGCTGCTGTTGTTGTTACCATAGGGTAAAAGGTTTTTGAGGATAAGGGTAACTTTAGGAGATTTTAAAACTAAAACCTTGTTTTGGCTTTACCAGAGGTTTTGATAAGTCTTTTTTATTCTTGGAAAATGTGCATTAAGCTTCCACTCAAGATAGGGGCTTCCCTGGTGGCTCAGATGGTAAAGAATCTGCCTGCAATGCAGAAGACCTGGGTTTGATCCATGGGTTGGGAAGATCCCCTGGAGTAGGAAATGGCAACCTACCCCAGTATTCTTGCCTGTAGGATTCCATGGACAGAGGCGCCTGGAGGGCTGGGGTCACAAAGAATCTGACATGACTGAATGACTAACATTTTCACTTTTTCTACTCAAGATAGTTATAAGGTAAGGTAAACTTATATAAGGTAAACTCATACTTGGAGAACTTTCTCTACTCTCCAAAGAAACTATAAATACAATGTAAAAAGAAAAATTCAAAATAATAGCTGGGCTTAAAAGCAAAATAAATGTCTCTGAAGAAGAGGGATGGGATGAGAAACAAGATGGTGAGTGGGGAAGAAGCCACAGGATTCTGAGCTCCAGGTTTGGAAGAAGGCATACACAGGTCAAAGTCTGATTCCCGGAGAGTAACGGAAGCTGAAAGTGATCCATGGAGGGAGGGAAAGGAAGGGCGGGTAAAGCCAACTTCACTGCCTGCAGCCAGGGTTGAGGCTGGAGCTCAGGCAAGAACTCTGCAGAACAGAAGAACTACCGCAGGGCTACATGTTTGTAAGTAGGGAGGCAGGTGAGAGCGGGCAGCCCCTCGACCAGGAACACAGCCAAGAGACCCACTGGCTCTGACAAGGTGTGCAACAGGTCCTTTCATTAGTTTCTCTGAGGAACAGGAGCTTCGAAATGGGGTAATAGAATAAACCCTAGTTCTAGACTAGTGATGTGAAGGGCTGAATGAAAAAAATCCAGAAAAGATTAGTCAGGGATATGTGGAGGAGAGATATTGAGATTTAAAAATGAAACCAACCTACAACCCCAAATTCCTAAACATATTTATAAATCTAATGCTGAGAAAGGCAGCCAACACAATATTTCAGTCCAGAAGAAACTAATTTTGTGGGACAGTCTGACAAATACTTTAAGTGTTTCAGGTTGCTCAAAGATACAAATAAAACTACAAAACAGAAAGAGACTCACAAACTTAGAAAACGGTTCCCGGGGGAAGGGATAGTGAGGAAGTTTGGGAAGGTCATGTACACACTGCTATATTTAAAATGGATAACCAACAAGGACCTGCTGAACAGCAGATGGAACTCTGCTCAATGTTATGAGGCAGCCTGGATGGGAGGGAGGGTTTGGGGGAGAATGGATACATGTATATGCATGGCTGAGTACACTGGCTGTTCACCTGAGACTACCACACATTGTTAATCAGTTTTACCTCCATACAAAACAAAGTTTAAAGTTCAAAAAATATAAACATTAAAAAAAGAGAAAACATCAACGTCAGTTGCTACTTGTATTGTAGTAATTGTTTTGTTTGCTACTATTGTATCCCATGTCTCAGCAGTTTGCAGCAAGATCCAATGGCCTTGAGCCGAGGCCATGTGCTTTAGAAGAAAGAATCTTCAACAGGAGAGGGGATAAGACCTGAGCCTCTGTTGTTCCTTATGTGCTTCATCTGGAGCAAGTCAGTTTAACCAATCCCTGCTACATTTTATACATCTATGAAATAAAGAACTTGACAGTAAATGATGATATAAAAATGATACAAGGAATAATGTTCACTTTAAAAGAATAAAAAATGATGAAAAACCCAGAAGTAAAATAAATTTGAAATCTTAAAATGGAAAAGTATGGTCTTCAAAACAAAATAATTAGGAGAAAGAGACACTGGTTTAAGAGAAAATCAGTGAACTGCCACAGACAAAAAAGATACGCATGCAAGAGAGGCTTAAAAACATGGAGGATCGTTAGGCTGTGCATATAGAGAGGGAATATCAGAGGAGCAGTATTTTCAGAAGTGACGTTTGAGAATTTCTGTTTATTGAACACATGACTCTGTACATCAAAAGTGCATTTTGGGGCCCCCACCTCCGCCCCCCCCGGAGGTCTGGTGGTTAAGACTCCAGGCGTCCAGCGGTCAGGGAGCTCAGATCCTGCGTGCCATGCAGCGCGGCCCCCCAGAAAAGCACGTTTTACGTGTTATTTTAACACAATAAATTTTTTTAAAGTACACTCTGAGTGCTAAACAGGATTTAAATAAAAGGTAAATCCACAGTGAAGAGAAATATGGTAAAATTTGGAACATCAAGGATAAAGAGAAAATACTAAAAAGAGAAAAGACAACATACTTTAGAAGAATAACAGGTAGACTGACATAACAACAGAGGCAGTGCTGAAAGGCAGTCCTCCATGAATGCTTCACATTTAGGCATTTATACAAACTCTTGGACTATGTTTTCAAGTATCTTTGTGTAAGCAGACAGCCCTAAGAAGACAGAATCAGGAACTCTCTTTGGAGACAATTTACATTTCCAGATTATAAAGACAGAGACTTCTTGCTTCCCAGAGACTTTCTAGGGTAGTAAAGATAGACCTGCCTTCTTCTCACCCCTTGAGACATCTGCCTATGTTCCAGGCTGATAATGTCTTATTCTATAGGGAAGGATGGGCAGGTTTTCTGGCAGCTCATAGATCAGCATCTCCTGGTTTTGGGGTTCCTCTTTTGTAGCATATCTCTACTGCATGTGCCGCTCACAGCTGGCTCTCGTCACATCACCCTGTCAAATCAGGCAGCTGCCACAATTACCGCTCTGGCTGCTACTACTGCTCTAAGTAGCAAACTGTCTAAATCCATTCGGGTCAGTGGAAACAGTGGAATGAACACCTCTGAAAATTCCTCCACAAAAGCAATGATAAAACTTCTTTTAAAAAGTCAGAATCAAAATTTTCAGAACTCAGGTAAATAACCAAAGATTTGTAGCAACCTGGGAGCGTTTACATAAGAAAAACGGTTAAATATCAGTAAGAACAGTGAATTTTGCGGCATTTTAATTGGCCCTATTTCCCCATCTCCCTTTCCCTAGCTCCATGGTAACCTTGAAAACCAAGAGCCTTCAATCACAGTGAAATCCAGCAGCCTGGCAGTCACTAGAGCGGGCAGAAGGGGATTAAAAGTGTCCTTCCCAGAGAGCCGTCATTATCTGACTTGTCTGGTAGTTCCCAGGAAAACTCCACTTGCAAGACTGCCCTTATTTAATATGACTGGACACTCATCCAGTTAAAAATGGTTCTTCTTTGAGGGCACTGTCAAAAATATTCAGAGGCGACTGTTTAACTTCACAGCTGCCTGATATGGTAGGCAAACAACGGGCTCATCAAAAACCCTACTGAGAAAGTCAGAAGTCTATAGGAGTTTTGAAAAGCTTCGACACAGTCCTGGGAATCTAATGATAGGAGGCCATGTGCATGCCCAGGGATGTGGGCATGCTCAGGAAATAGCTGGGCAGGCCCTACACTTCTGCTCCTGGAAGAACCCTGCCGCTCTCAGCAAGCAGGAAGTGAAGGCTGAGGCAGAGCTGTCAGCTACCTGGCTGCATGCTGAAGGCCTGGCACAACGTGTGTGCAAAACCCCTCCGCAAAGGCTGGGCGGCTTGCTGGCTCAGGCCTTTAAAGAAGTCTCTGAACTGACTGAGCAAGAACTTCAGTTTTCACATATGATAGAAATACAGATTTTTCAGAATTAGTTCGAAACAGACACAGGACAGCACCAGACACTAAGGACAAGTGCTGGGGGAGAGGAAGGAGACTGGGTCTTCAGAGTGGCCACATCTCATTGTTTAAAATGTCCGGTTTTCAAGAGAAGATCACAAGACACAAAAGGAAACAAAGTTTCTCTCTCCCTCACACACACACCCCCCACACTCAACAGATTGTTGCTGAGGAAGCCAAGACACTGGATTTATAAAGATTTCAAATCGGCTGTTTTAGATATGTTCAGAGAAATAAGGGAAATCATGTTGAAGTAACTAAAGGAAAGTAAATGAGCATGATGTCTTGCTAAACAGAGTATTAATGAAGATACAGAAATTATTATTACTATTGGTTGCACTGTGTGGCATGCAGGATCTTAATTCCTGATTAGGGATCAAACCTGTGCCCCCTGCATTGGAAGAGTGGAGTCTTCCAATGAACCACTAGGGAAGTCCCCAGAGATTATTTTTATTTTTAAACAAGTTTTTTAAAAGTTTTTAAAAATGTGAACCATTTTTAAAGTCTTTATTGAATTTTTTTTACAATTTTGCTTCTGTTTCATGTTTTGGTTTTTTGACCATAAGGCATATGGGGGTCTTAGCTCTCTGACCAGGAATCAAACCGTTGCTCCCTACACTGGAAGTGTGGAGTCTTAACCACTGGACCACCAGGGAAGTTCTCATAAGTTATTTTTTTAAAATAACCAAGTAGAAAGAGTGCAGCTGAAAAATACAGTAAGTGAAATGGAAAATTCACTAGAGGCTCAACAGCAGATGTAAGCTGGCAAGAGAAAGAAGACAGGACAAACTTGAAGGTAGGTCAATTGAAATTGTCTTGTCCAAGGAACAGAAAGAAAAAAGAATGGAGAAAATGAACAGAGTCTCAGAGACAGGTAGTGCATCATCATTTCTCAACAGTACCTAAAGGAAAAGAGCTCCCTCTTTGAGACTGGCATGAAGACCCGGTCGCGCTCACAGTCTCCAAGGTTCACGGCCAGCCAACAGTTGCACAGGAAGTGCCATTTCCTTTTACCTGCTATGTCAGTGACAGTCACCTGGCTTACATACCTAGAGTAAAATAAAGACAGTCATGTTAGAGGGTGGGCATCAATCAACTGCTGTAATAAGCAGTGACGTTATGGAAACAACCTCATTGTCCATTGATGGCTGAAAGGATAGAGAGAATGTGGTATGTATAATGTATACAGTGCAATATCACTCAGTTATTAAACAATGAAATTTTGCCATTTGTGACACGAATAGAGGGCATTACCCTAAGTGGAATAAGTCAGAGAGAGACAAAGACAGATACGATCTCACTTATATGTACAGGCAAAGCAAAACAAAACACAAACAAAAACCCAAAACCTAGCTCACAGATTCAGAGAACAAATGAGCAGTTGTAGGGGTGGAGGGTGGGGGTGGGTGGGTAGACGAGGTCAGGAGAGTCAAAAGGTACAGACGGCCAGTTGTAAAATAAGCCAAGGGGATGTAACATACAGCATGGCGACTGTAGTTAATATATATGAAAACTGCCACAAGAGCAGATCTTAACTCTCAAAACGGAAAAAAAATTCTCTGTGTATGGTGATGCTTGTTAACTAGACTTACGGTGATTATTTCACAATACATACAAACATCAGATCATTAGGTTGTAGATCTGAAGCAAATATAAAGTTGTATGTCAATCATACTGCAATAAAAATAATAAAAAGAAAATCTTTTATTGACAGAGGGTGTCCAAGTAAACAGATTCTGCTTCATTGTAGGGGCAAGAGCCAAAGAAAGAAACTAGATCTGATCCCACTTTTCCCTCCCAACCTCTAAAGGAGTTCACGTACCAAATATCAGAATGCAGACTTCCATAACCTGGAAATAGTCAGTGTGTGTTTCTATTCCTTAAGATTTCTTCTTTCTACAAGTGACAGCACCCCACCACCTTTGTAAATATCCTATCTGCCTCCATCTTTCATCACTAGGGTCTGCTGCTGCTGCTAAGTCCCTTCAGTTGTGTCCGACTCTGTGCGACCCCATAGACGGCAGCCCACCAGGCTCTGCCATCCCTGGGAAGAACACTGGAGTGGGTTGCCATTTCCTTCTCCAGTGCATAAAAGTGAAAAGTGAAAGTGAAGTCGCTCAGTCATGTCCGACTCCTAGCGACCCCATGGACTGCGGCCCACCAGGCTCCTCCGTCCATGGCATTTGCCAGGCAAGAGTACTGGAGTGGGGTGCCATTGCCTTCTCCTCACTAGGGTCAAAGGGGCTGTAAATGGGGAGTGGGCTTTTATATTAATGACTTGTCTTGTTTGGGTCTGAGGCTTCATCTTGGCTTCAGAGCAACAGGTCCTGAAACTTCATCCTCTTTTCAACCCCAGACTTTTTTTTACCATGTGTCTCTGTCTTCACCCCTGATTTCAACCATCAACCAATCTGTCCTGCAGAACCTCTGCTCTGCCTGGTTGACTTCATCTTGCACCTAGTTGGCTAATCTCCTTTACTGTAAGGATGCTACTTCTCCAAAAGTCTGTATGAAACCATTCAAATCTCTCTGGTCAAAATTCTTATTTCAGTTGGAAGTTATTTTCTCTGTGAGGAGCACAGATCACTTTAAAGCTAAAATTATTTCTGGGACTCTCTTTTGAAGCAGTTAATAAAATCACAGGGGACTAAGTTGCATTTGATTTAAACTTTGCTATTAAATGAAAGCTTTAACAAGTAGCTAAGTATAAAAAAGGAGAAAATATTCATTTTCTGATTGGTGAGAAACTAGTCACCCGTTTTTTTCTCTGCTCTTCTTTCATACAGAAGAGAAACAGAGAATCTAATGTGTGTCAGAACAATCTAGTTGATACATTCAGTATGATCAGTAGAAAGATACAGAAAGCAAAGTCATTTCCTAAGAAAAAATGCTGGCAGTCTGCTTTTTTGGGGGGGGGGTGGATAGTTCTTTTGCTTCTCTGTGTTTTCCAAGTTTTTTGTATTCAAACATCTATTACTTTTGCCATTAAACAAAGAAAAGAAAATATTTACTAAAAAAATTATTTGAAAGAGCCTTAATAACAAAGTCTAGAAGTGAGCAGGTAACTCTTGAGAATTGTAACAAATATTTATTGTTACAATATTGACTGTAATTATCAGTTATAACAAATATTTATTGAGTCCTACTATAATTTTGGCACTGTATGTGCTGTTGAGAATACAAACATGACTAAGTCAACATCTCTATTCCCTGAGGAGCATAAAGTCATTATAAGTTAAAAAATATTATAAGACTCCATATAAAATTAGAATAGATATAAACCAGTGATAAAAGTAAGGAGAAGGCAATGGCATCCGACTCCAGTACTCTTGCCTGGAAAATCCCATGAACGGAGGAGCCTGGTAGGCTGTAGTCCATGGGGTCGTGAAGAGTCAGACACGACCGAGCGACTTCACTTTTCACTTTCATGCCTTGGAGAAGGAAATGGCAACCCACTCCAGTGTTCTTGCCTGGAGAATCCCAGGGATGGGGAGCCTGGTGGGCTGCTGTCTATGAGGTCACACAGAGTTGGACACGACTGAAGTGACTTAGCAGCAGCAGCAGTGATAAAAGTAAGAAAAATGGAAAATATCATATGTGTGAATTCCTTTATGTGCTGTGAATTCCTTTATGTGTTTCCTCAAAGAGAAATATCTATTTAAATTAAAAAATGTACTTCTAATAATTATAAGATATTGTTAAAACTTTTGGAAGTAACTAAAACTACCCTGAAGAAAAACTTAAAAGTTCATAATCCACTACTCAGGGATAACTATTGGTAATAATTTAGTGTATATAGCTTAGACTTTCCCTTATAAACACACTTGAAAGAAAAAATCAACTCTGTTGTGGTATAATTTACATCGGATAAAAGGCACCCATTTAAAGAATAAAGTTCAGGGAATTTCCTGGCAGTTCAGTGGTTAGGACTCTGGGCTTTCACTGCCAAGGGTACAAGTTTGATCCCTGGTTGAGGAACTAAGATCCTGCACGCCATGGAGTGCAGCCAAAAAATAAAAATAATGAAAAGTACTGTTCAATGCATTTTGGACAGCTGTATACTCTTGCCTAGAAAATCCCATGGACAGAGGAGCCTGGTAGGCTATAGTCCATGGGGTCGCTAAGAGTCAGACACGACTGAGCTACTTCCCTTTCACTTTTTACTTTCATGCATTGGAGAAGGAAATGGGTTGCCACTCCAGTGTTCTTGCCTGGAGAATCCCAGGGACGGGGGAGCCTGGTGAGCTGCCGTCTATGGGGTCGCACAGAGTCGGACACGACTGAAGCGACTTAGCAGCAGCAGCAGCATAAGCACCACCACTGCCACCCTGAAAAGTTCCCACGGGCCCTCTTCCAGTCAGCCCTCCTCAGGCTCACCCTGGGCTCCAGGTGACCACTGATATACTTCCTCCCTCCACAGGTTAATTTGCTTTTCATTAATTTCACATATTCTTGTGTGTCTGGCTTCTTTTGCTCAACATAATGCTTTCTGAGATTCACCCATGTTGCTGTATCAGTAGATTGTTCTTCGTCAGGAGTCGTATTCCACCAAATGAAAATACTAACATTTGTTTATTCATTCAGCTGATGGACATTTGTGTTGTTTCCAGTTTGAGGCTCTTTTTCATAAGGCTGCTATGAATATATTTGTGTAAGGCTTGGAGTTTTTACTTATCTTGAGTAAATACCTAGGAGTGCAATTTCTGGGTCATAGGGTAAACGTATGTTCAACCTTACAAGAAACTGCCAAATTGTTCTTCACCAAGGCTGTACTTCATACATCCCACCAGCGGTGTGTGAGAGCTCTTAACTGCTTCCCACGCTCACTCCACCTTTTAGTTTTAGCCATTCTAGTGGGTGTCTAGTGCTATCGCTGTGGTTTTAATTTGCATTTCCTGACAACGAATGATAACTAATGAGTGTCTTTCAAGTGCTTATTATACCCTATTTACCTTTATAAAAGAAAGTGGAACAACAGTGTAACAAAGTGTTCTGTAGATACCCGAACAGGATGTAGCAGCAGGAAAATCATCGGCCTTATGGTTGGTGTCTCTAGTCTAGCAGAGAAGGACTTTTTAAAAAAATTCTTTTTGGCCATGCCATGCAGCTTGTGTGATCTTAGTTCCTGAACCAGGAATTGAACCTAGACCCTTGGCAGTAAAAGTGTGGAGTCCTGACCCCAGGACTGCCAAGGAATTCCTGGGAAGGACTTCTTTTGCTAACAGTTTTAGGCTGGATGCATATTCCTTTCAGGTGGGAAATATTCAGCAACTGACTTGTTTCTGGGTCAGTTCTCAAACCTGGGTCTGAGATCTTCGGGGCTTCCCTGGTGGCTCAGTGGTCAAGGATCCGCCCACAATGTAGAAGACCTGGATTCGATCCCTGGGTCGGGAAGATGCCCTGGAGGAGGGAAAGTCAAGCCAGAATCCAAGGACAGAGGAGCCTGGTGGGCTGCAGTTCATGGGTCCACGGGGTTGCAGAGCTGGATATGACAGAGCGACTCACAAACACACTGAGACCTTTGACTTCACCGCCTGCCTTTTTCCTAATCCCAACAAACCAATGATCTTCACCCTTAATTAATTTTTATCATCTACGTTCTCCACTCGCCTCTCACAATTCTCAGAGTGCTGCAGGAAGGCGCGGGAGCATCCGGGCCCAGCACAGGGCAGGTGCACACGCTCCTCACTGGCCGTGCACACACTCGTCTCTGACTCTTGAGGGGCGTCCCAACTGTAATTCCACTCCTTCCCCTCTCCTTAAGCTCTTCATTTTGACCCAAAGTATATTCTCTATACAGTCATGTGTTAAATTTACTCTTTAAAGACGCTTTTTGTATTTAGAGATACTTTTAACTTATGGTACTTTGGGGCAATGTTTCACTGTTGTTATTTTCTGTTCACAATAGTGACAATATTTAATGGAAAAAAATCTGGGACTCCGTTGGTGGTCCAGTGGTTGAGAATCTCCCTGCCAATGCAGAGGACACGGGTTCGATCCCTGGTCTGGAAAGATCCCACATGCTGCGGGGCAGCTAAGCCCGTCCACCACGACTACTAAGGCCGCACTCTAAAGGCCATGAGCCCCGAGAGGAGAAACCACAGCGATGAGAAGCCTGCACGCTGCAGCTGGGGAGTAGCCCCCGCTGACTGCAACAAAGACCCAGCACAGCCAAAACGAATAAATAATTTAACAGATGCTTTAAAAAAAGTCTATCATTCTACCTCTCGTAAAATATCTTAATTTTCAATATTCCTTTCCAGGTTTTCTTTTTTGTAGACAGCTTTGAAATTAGAATCTAACAGGGAATTCTCTGGTGGTCCAGTGGTTAAGACACAGCATGTCCCATGCAAAGGGCAAGGGTTTGATCCCTGATCGGGGAACTAAGATCCCACATGCTGCATGGTGCAGTCAAGAAAATATGAAAAAAAAAAAAGAAAGAAAAATAAATTAAAATCAAACAGTTATTTGTTACTATTTGATCCAAAACATTATAGCTATTTATTGTGAGGCCGTGCAGGTGTTTCCCCAGAATGCTGCAGAGAAGCAGCACACCAGCCCGATTCAGGTACTTACCAAGCAGGGCAGGCACCAGAATTGTCATGCCAGAGCCGCAGGCTGTGTAACTCCCCCAGAGAGGATGGAGTGCCCAGGAGGAAAACGTCCAGTCCCCCGCGTTCAAAGACTGCCTTCTGGGAGTCACAAAGGTGGTGGGGCTCGCTCCGCCCCTCTGATCCATAAAGGGTGATGACTACCTAAACCGGGACAAAGAAAAGATACGGCAAGTTATAAACTGAGTCTTTGGGTTTATCTCTAAGGGGAAAGATGAAGCAGGAGAAAACTAGACTTAGATGAAGTCCTCGGGCCTTAGACAAGCAGAGAGGGCTCTTCAAATGTACAATTTTTAAGTTTTTTTGCTGTACCCCATGGCATACCGGATCTTAGTTCCCTGACCAGGCATCAAACCCACGTCCCCTCAGTGGAAGCATGGAGTCTCAACCATTGGGTCATCAGAGAAGGCCTAGATGGAGAGTTGAGAACCAGGACGACCGCCCTTCGGGATCTGTGTGAAGGAACACTGGGTGCCAGGATGTCAGCAAGGGTATCGGGGTGCAGCTCGCATGGCAGAGGGCGCCGAGCAGTGAGGGAGGAACCTTCACTGCACTCACGCTGGCTGTCGTTGCGGCCCTTCTTCGATAGCCCGTGGAGACCTCGATAAGGTAGTGGAATTGAGAGCTGGGGTCATTATCAGCCAGGATGGTGACCTTCACCTGCAGGGAAAAGCAGAACCAAGAAAACCAGCAGATCCTCACTCCTTACAGCCCAGCGAGAAGCAGGAGGATACACCGCGGCAGCTTTGGTGACTCCGAGGAAAGCAAGGGTGAGATGGAGAAGACAGAACAGATAAGACGACCTAAGTTAAGTGATAAAAGTGGGGGCTATGGGTTGAAAGTCCAGGGTTTATGTCACGAGAATGAAACAGCCATAAAATCAATCGATCGGGTCTTGGGCCTCTAAATCTCTCCACTTTCCACCCACCCAGAAAGGGTTATCAGATAAGACATGAGACACCTAGCTAAATGTGAATTCCAGGTAAATGATGAATAATTTTGGGTCATATTTATGCTAAATATGCATTCACTATTTATTTGAAATTCAACTTTAACTGGGTGCCTCGTATTTTTATTTACTAAAATCAGTAATTCCACACCCACAGCATATTTGCATATTCTAGAATTTCCACATGTAGGAAAGCAAGGATGAGAAAGATACAGAACAGAAATTAGAAGGAAGCTGTCAAAGGAATTTTTTGTTTAAAAAAAAGATTCCATACAGGTTTCTTACATATTGAAGTTACATTAAATTATAACTTTTTTGATTTATCCATAACTTTCATATCCAAAGTATTAAGTGAGATAAATGTGCATTTGATTATAGTTAAGTTCTCTGTGTGTTTTCTTTTGGCTTATTCCTGACCTAAATGAATCATATGAGGATTCAAGCTTGGCTAAAAGAAAAAAAAGAAAAACAGAGCAAAAGAGATAAGTCCCAGGGGCTTGAGAGATTAGACATGAAGAGAAATGTTAAGAGAAGTCCCACTGGAATTTTTACTACCTGCCACCTGCCTCTTTTCAATAAAGGTATCTTTTTCTTCCTCCATCGTGTTCAACGTACTCAAGACACATTGGCAAAGCTTTCAGAATCAGTCTCATCACCTTCTGTGCATCAGCCCGGTCCTTTCTCCAAGCCCACACGAATATGAGCATGTAGATTCCGACAAGGCTGGCCAGCAGGGACACCCCGACCGGGTTGCTGGTCACTCGAAGGAACAGCTCAGCCACGTCTTCCACATTCACCGTCCGGGGCACAAGGAAGAAATCGCTGCCGAAGTAGGTCAGGTGGTTACAGAGACACTGCGTCCTTACCAGCGTGCTCTGTGGCCCGACCTGGAATGACAGCCAAGAGGGTGACTCTGAGTGACCGGCATGCTAAGGAAGGGACACATGTGAAACATAAACAGACACACAGATTTGGAAAAGAAGGTCTGGCGGCTCAGGCTCCACTGGTGTTCATGTGAGCTGGGACAACTGATGGGCACAGCAGCTTGGCAGCATTTAGTGAAACGGAAGAAGTACAGACTCCTTGGATCCTGAGATTCCAGTTCTGAGTGCATAACCCGAGGACTCTGCACACATTCACAAGGAAACGTGAAAATAGATGTCTCTGTCAGCACTGGTTACAACTGGGAGAAATCAGAACCACCTCTGTGTCTGCTAACAGCAGAACATACACAGAAGTAAATAAGGAAGTAGGGGCCAACGAATGGGCTACCATACAGCAGATAAAATGAATGGATATATCACCCTGGATATATCAGTGCTGAGTGAACAAAGCAAGTTTAAAAGGATACAACAGTGTGACACCATTTACACAAAGACCACTCATGAATCCATGTTCACCAATCTTCCTCACTAGGCACTGTCCTATCCATCGCTAGTGACTATACTTGGGCTTGGTGTGTAGAAGATGCTCAATACATACTTGCTGAAAGAATGAATTTGTTGTTCAGTTACGTCCAACTCTTTGCGACCCCATGGACTGCAGCATGCTATGCTTCCCTGTCCTTCGCTATCTCCCAGAGTTTGCTCAAATTCATGTCCATTCAGTCAGTGATGCTGTCTAACCATCTTATCCTTTGCTACCCTCTTCTCCTTTTGCCTTCAATCCTTCCCAGCATCAGAGTCTTTTCCAAAGAACTGGCTCTTCTCATTAGGTAGCCAAAGTACTGAAGTTTCAGCTTCAGTATCAGTTCTTCCAGTGAATATTCAGGGTTGACTTCCTTTAGGACTGACTGGTTTAATCTCCTTGACAGACTCTCAAGAGTCTTCTCCAGCACCACAATTTTAAAGCCACAGTTCTTCGGTGCTCAGCCTTTCTTATGGTCCAGCTCTCAAATCCATACATAACTACTGGAAAAACCACAGCTTTGACTACACAGACCTTTGCTGGAAAAGTGATGTCTCTGCTTTTTAATATGCTGTCTAGGTTTGTCATAGCTTTCCTTCCAAGAAGCAAGCGTCTTTTAATTTCAAGGCTGCGGTCACTGTCCACAGTGATTTTAGAGCCCAAGAAAATAAAATCTGTCACTGCATATACCAAATTCCAGACAGTGGTTACCCTTTGATATGAGGGGAAAATGAGGTCTTTTCCAAGGATTTAGTTCTTCGCATCAGGTGGCCAACGTATTGGAGCTTCAGCTTTAGCATCAGTCCTTCTAATGCATATTCAGGGCTGATCTCCTTTAGAATGGACTGGTTGGATCTCCTTGCAGTCCAAGGGACTCTCAAGAGTCTTCTCCAACACAATTCAAAAGCTTCAGTTCTTTGACACTCAGTGTTCTTTATAGCCCAACTCTCACATCCACACATGACTCCTGGAAAAACCATAGCTTTGACTAGATGGACCTTTGTTGGCAAAGTAATGTCTCTGCTTTTGAATATGCTGTCTAGGTTGGTCATAGCTTTTCTTCCAAGGAGCAACCATCTTTTAATTTCATGGCTGCAGTGATTTTGGAGCCCCCCAAAATAAAGTCTGTCTCTGTTTCCATCATTTCCCCATCTATTTGCCATGAAGTGATGGGACTGGATGCCATGATCTTAGTTCTTTGAAAGTTGACTTTTAAGCAAACTTTTTCACTCTCCACTTTCACCTTCATCAAGAGGCTGTTTAGTTCTTTGCTTTCTGCCATAAGGGTGGTGTCATCTGTGTATCTGAGGTTACTGATATTTCTCCTGGCAATCCTGATTCCAGCTTGTACTTCATACAGCCTGGCATTTCGCACGATGAGGGCATCAGCTATTAAACTATAACTGATACTACGCTTGATCTTAGCCAAAAGACGGAGAAGTGACAAAAGCTCTTTTTTGCAAAAGAAAGTCAGCCTCATTTATTCACCGCATATTTAGTACTTGCAGAATTGATTAACTTCCATGTACCACTTGCCTTATTTTATGTACCTTGTCAGATTTACCATGGACTAATGTTTGGGCAAGAAATGACAAATCTAAAGCACAAGTCTAAAGACTTCCCTGGTAGTAGAGTGGGTAAGAATCTGCCCGCCAATGCAGGGGACACGGGTTCAATCCCTGGTCCAGGAAGATCTCACATGCTACAGAGTAACTAAGCCCTGGTGCCACAAATACAGAGCCTCCGTGCTCAACTCCTGAAGCCCATGCACCTAGAGCCTGTAATTCCCGACAGGAGAAGCCACCACAATGAGAAGTCTGTACACTGCAGTGAAGAGCAGCCCTTTCTCCCTGCAACTAGAGAAAGTCCCTGTGCAGCAATGAAGACCCAGTGACATAAGAAAAAAAGAAGAAAAAGTCTAAAGCACAAGCTTGCTCAGAAGGGACATGCTCTCCCAGCCCACCATACACACCTCCCCCTTTTATCTAGGCTGATTTATCTCCCTTCCGATGCTTTTTCTTTCTGGGCCATCCCAAATGAGGCGACAGGGGCCCTGAGTGTTTATTGCCAGCTGAAATGGGAGAGAGGCAGGACTGGGCAGCTTCTACCTAAACAGACATTTCTCCAAAGACATTCAGACGGCCAAGAGACACAAGAAAAGATGCTCAACATCACTGATTGTTGCTGTTCAGTCTCTAAATTGTGTCCGACTCTTTTGTGACCCTATGGACTGTAGCCTGCCAGGCTCCTCCGTGCATGGGATTTGCCAGGCAATACTGGAGTGGGTTGCCACTTCTTTCTCCAGGGGATCTTCCTGACCCAGGGATCTGAACCTGTGTCTCCTGCACCTGCAGGCAGATTCTTTACCATCTGAGCCACCAGGAAAGCCCCACTAATTATTAGAGAAATGCAAATCAAAGCTGCAATAAGGTGTCACCTCACCTTATAAGGTGTCAGAATGGCATCATCAAAACATATACAAACAATAAACGCTGGAGAGGATGTGGAAGAAGGGGAACCCTCAGACACTTCTGGTGGGAATGTAAGCTGATATAGCCATTGTGAAGAGCAGTATGGAGGTTCCTTAAAAAATTAAAACTAGAACTACCATATGACCCAGCAATCTCACTCCTGGGCATATACCCTGAGAAAAACCATAATTCAGAAAAACCATAATTCAAAAGGACACACGTACACCGGTGTTTATTGCAGCACTATTTACAATAGCCAGGGCATGGAAACAACCTAATGTCCAAAGACAGATGAATGACATGGTACATATATACAATGAATATTACTCAGCCACGAAGAGGAAAAAAACTGGTTCATTTGTAGAGATGTGGATGGACCTAGAGTCTATCATACAGAGTGAAGTTAATCAGAAAGAAAAAAACAAATATCACATATTAACACATGTATGTGGAATCTAGAAGAATGGTACTGATGAATTTATTTCCAGGGCAGGACTAGAGATGGATGCAGAGAATGGACATGTGGGCACAGGGGGCAAAGGGGACAAATTGGGAGATTAGGACTGACATATATATGCTTCCAGGGAAGATACCGGAAGAGGGCATGGCAACCCACTCCAGTACTCTTGCCTAAGGAGACTGACAGGCTATAGTCCACTGGGTCACAAAGAGCTGGGCACGACTGAAGCAACTTAATACATACACACTTCCATGTGTGAAACAGATAGCTAGTGGGAACCTGCTGAAAAGCACAGAAAGCTCAGGCTTAGTGCTCGGTGATGAATTAAGAGAGCGGGGAGGGCAGGGATACGTGTATATGGTTGATTCACTTTGTTGTACAGCAGAAACCAACACACTATTGTAAAGCAATCATATTTCAATGAAAACAATATAAAAAAAAAAAGAGGTGGGCAGCTTCTGACCTGGCATCCACTGCTCTTCCACATGCTGTTGAGGCTGTCCCAGAAATAGCACTGAGTGACAGCAGTGACCACCGAGAGCAGGGTGGGCGTCTTCCGAGCGCCCTCCTTGCTTTTATTCAACACGGCTGTGATGTAGTAGGTGCCGACCCCATACTGCAGTTTCTCTGGTGTCAGCACCCATGTGTATTCCTCATCTGAGAACAAACAGAGTGCTTAGCTGCCTTTCAAAGAGGAGAAAAATATCATCAGAACCTTTCTTCAGAAGGGTCTATTATTGTTATTATTTTACAAATGGGGAAATGAGAAGCCTCGCATCACAAATGGTTTTAAAGAAAATGACTGGTGATATAATCTGAGGTTCAGGATGACTCCTGTTCCATTAAAAAAAAAATCATGTTTTTGATAAGTGAATATTTTGGTCTAAGGAATTAGAATGTATTATGAGTTTTAGAAAAATGAAATAATCACACATCAAAATGATAACAAGAGAACCTCGGTAACCAGAGAAACCCAAGGGTGATACAGGGGCAGGCAAAGAGCAGCTCCAGTTCCTGGTCTGCACACTGGAGGCTGGGTTTTGGCCACGGCTTTGTCACCAGCTGGCTGCTAAGGACCAAGGCAGGTCACCCAGTTGATCTAGTTTTTTCATCTTTCAAACCTGAAATCTGAACCGAAGGATCTCCAAGATCCCTTCCAGTTTCTGAGGACATGATATTATTGCCAAGATCAGCAAGGAGGACCGAGTACACGCTTGGAATCAGGAGAGAGCCTGCCAGTGATGCAGACACAATTTGTAGCTGGCCAGCCAGCAGTGAGAGGTGATGGCTCAGCAGCCCTGTTTAACAGGAAGAGTCACTTGAAAAGTGACTACAAGAGCACTGGGGAAACTGGAGAAATCCAGGTAAGATCAAGGCACTGGGTCAGCGTCACTTCCCGGTTGTGACACTGAGCCGTGGCTATGCAGGATGTAATCATCAGGGGAAAGTGGGCAGCAGGCGCGTAAGACCTCTGGGTTTTACTTTTTATAACTGCATGTGAATGATCTCAGTCGCATTTTGTTATCTCAAAATAAAAAGTTAAAAAAAAAAGAACAACATGTGTTCTAAAGCTCCTGGCATCTGGTTGGGGCTTACCGTTCTGCGACACCTTCTCTTTCGGCAGGTGGAAGTGGGTGTGGTTGGGCTGGTGCTGGAACCCCAGGTAGAGTGTCAGTGACAGGGGGCCTTCAGGCTCTATGCACACTATCAGGGACTTCTCCAGGGAGGTGACGTTCACTGTGATAGTAAAGCTGTCTGTGCTCATGTTGAGGCTGGTGGGGTGGGTTTCCATGCTCACATTTCTCCAGAGCATGATCTAGAATAAGAGACAGTTCATTAATCTCTCCAAGTTTAAAAGGGTTAATCCATGGCTGCTTTTCAGACTCCTTCGTGATAATGGAATCGAACCTGCTAGGTCTTCCTCTGTGAATGCTGGCAGGTAACACGGTGCCAGGGATATACAAGAAAGTATATAGTCTTAGACCTAAAACACTTTCTCCCAAGTGTGAGGGAGGTCTCTCTGTAGAAGTTCCTAAGTGATGATGTAGATAACAAAACAACGGCATGCCCATAAATCTAAAACGATTTCCTTCAGTTGCTGCAAATTCCCATCCTATTCTCCAACAATTCCAATTTCCTTCTTTTTTATTCCCTAATAATCAAGTCATACCTCAATATCCTCCATTAAGTCACGGACTTGGAGCAATTTATGATTAGAGCTTAGTAACACACTTCCGACGCTTCCAACAATCTTCTTCTTGTCAAAATCTCTGAAGGGATTGAAAGCCAGTCCTGTTACCTAGAGACAAGAACATTTCAGTTTCTTCAACTGCCCACACACTTATAAATAACACTCTTGTAGGTAATAAGGGATCGGATATCAAAGTAAATGTCGGGATTACCCCTTGCTAGCATTGGAAATGAAATATTTCTCATTATAACATTCTACAAGGAGGAAGCAGCTAATTAAAGATGAGTCATTTGCTTGAGACCCTCGGAATTATTACTATTTTTGTTTCACCTTGGTACTTGGAGGATTCATTTTACCAGGAAGTAAGAATTCTGTTCTCCAGGATAAGGCTACAATCTTACTTCCGTTTGTTAGGTGATTGCTGAAAGAAATTAAATATGCTGACATGACTAGGTTGGTACATTGAGTCGGTGATTATTTAGAGATTTCCAGTTTTGTATAAAAAATGAAGAGTTCAGATCAGTTCAAACCATAACCCCAAAGCTTAGTGAAACCTAGAAGTCTGTTTAATGCTCCCAACCTCTACCAGAGGTCACGTTTAAGAGTCCTCCATTTCTGCCAGCGTGAAACAGAAATTAGCACACATGACTTTCTCTCATTCTGTCTGCTCAGCCTACACTTTCACCCAAATGCCTACAGCCATCACATCCCATGTTCGTTCTGATCAGAATCAATTTCATACTCACTTGGACATCAATTCCTGGGTGTTTTTTCAAGAGCTCCTCCAGGGCGGACGCTGATGGAAAGCCTAACCTCACAGGGGCTGGGTCACCGAGGGTGTAAGAGCTCAGAGGCAACGTTGATATGTTTTGCCTAAAGAAAAATAAGTTGAATGGAAATCAGTTGCTCTCTGTTCCCTAAAAGTCCAAAGCCTAAAACGAAACTCCCTCTGTCCCTCCCTCCTGTTACCTGCTCAGCATCAGGGCAGCAGTGGAGGAGGTCAGAGTCACCTCAGGCTCAGCACAGCGATTCTGCTGCAGAAACGTCTCCTGGATCCTCCCAAGGCTCAGCAAGGACATTTTCAGCATATTTTCTACCTGCATTTAGAGAGAAACATCAATATCAGGTGACTCGTGTAACCTCGGTGTACTGTGTTAGTGAGACAACGGTTTGAGAGGGTGGAAAAGGGGACAAGGACCTTGACAGCGATGAAATGAACGGTGACATTCACTGGAAGGACCCATGGAGGGCACCTGCCATCTAGCTAAGGACGCATCATCCTTTGCATCAACTAGGAGGGCCACCCAGGGAACTATTTCTTTGACCCATGACATGAGCTGCCTGAGACCTGTTTATGATGAATGTTTTCTAAAAACAGGTTTTTTTTTTTTTTTTGCAATGAAATTACGCATATAATTCACCCATTTAGAGTATATAATTCAGTGTTTTTTATATTCTCAGGGCTGTGCTACTATAACTACGATCTAATTGTAGAACGTTTTCATCTTCACTAAAATAAACCCAGAACCCAGTGGCAGCCACTGTCCATTCTCCTATCCCCAGCCCCCACGCCCACTAGTAGTTACCTTTGCTGTTCAGTCACTAAGTCATGTCCGATTCTCTGCGACCCCATGGACTACAGCACGCCAGGCTTCCCTGTCCATCGCTATCTCCCAGAGTTTGCTCAAACTCATGCCCACTGAGTCAGTGATGCCAGTGAGCGATCTCATCCTCTGTCGTCCCTTTTCCCTCCTGCCCTCAAGTAGCTACCTTAGCAGGAGGTAACTACTAAACTGCGTTCTGTGTCAATAGACTCGCCTCTTCGGGACCTTTCTCACACATGGAACCACGATCTTCTATGTTTGGCTGCTTCTACTTGGCATAGTGTTTTCAAGGCCCATCCATGTTGTAGCTTGTATCAGTACTTCATTTTTGTTGTTGTTGTTGCTAGGTAATTTTCCATCAGTAAGGACATGCCACACTTTACTTATCATTAATCAGACCATGGGCACTGCGCTATTTGCATTTTTTTGGCTACCTGGCTATTTGAACAATGCTATGAACATGAGTGTACAAGTTTCCGTGCGGACCTATGAGGGTACATACCAAAGAATGAAGCTACTAAGCCTCATGGTAATTCTCTTTTTAACATTTTGAGGAACTGTCAAACCGAGGTGGCTGCATCATTTTACAACCCAACAACATATAAGTGTTCCAGTTTCTCTGCCTCCTTGCCAACACTTGTTATTGTCTGTCCGTCTAGGTGTGAAGTGGGATCTCATGGTGGTTTGATGTGCAGTTCCCTAGTGACGAGTGATGTTGAACATCTTTCTATGTGAAGGGTAAAAATAATTTATTTAGTGGAATGTTTATTATATGCCAAACCCTTCACTGAATTCACGAGATTTCAGTACCAGGTGTTCTTGGCTCAGTGGTGGGGTGGAGAGGAGCCTGGGATCAGGCTTGTTGGAGCAGTCTCCCGAGTGCCTGTTTAGCTGGGCTCTCTGGAGGCCTGGAGAATCCCGGAGATGGCGGAGCCTGGTGGGCTGCCGTCTGTGGGGTTGCACAGAGTTGGACGTGACTGAAGCGACAGCAGCAGCAGCAGCTAGAGGTCTAGGGAAAGGCCATGTTGATGCCTGATCTGTCAAGATGAAAATGTCTCTAAACGGAGCTGGCCACTGGCACACACTGTACCCACCTGCTTGATGCTATGCCCATGTCTTGGCCGACTCGCTTCACCAGCTTTCATTACGTTGTTGAGGGAGTGGAAGAGGCAGATGGTCACAGGCGTTCTGGAGCCTGGGTCGCTGCTGTTCAGAAGTGGGCTCTGCAGTAGCTGCTCATTCAGGTCTGTGAGGGTATCGATGACCCTGACCTGGAATTTCAGCAGACACACACACATCTCTGCACTGTTTATGACTGCTTTAAATCCGGGTTCTCCTTATAAGGAGTTCTGTGTTCTTCACACGCTTCCAATGCATTTTTATAAGAAGCAATATTACAACTTGGCAGGGAAGGAACATATATTGTTACACATTACCTACAGGAGGATGTGTGTTTCTGGTTATTCTAAGGAACCAACACAACCCTTTTCACTGTGATAAGCAGATCAAATATCTAATTAACAGAAGCTTAAAAAGAAAAAGAAATGCTGAGGAAAAGAGCAATGCTGACAGAAATACCAAGTAGACTATCACTTTATATTTAGGGCCTCCAAAGCACTGAAGATAGACTTAAAAGGGAGATCAGGGAGAATTTCTAAATGAAACAGAAAACACCAATTTTCCTTTCTGTGGGTTGTTTGCAAGTAAAAAAAAAAAAGTCAACTAATAAGGTGAAGCTAGCTGACAGATATTTAGTGAATATCCACTGCGATTATAACAATTTTTGTTTTGAAATGTTGTTTTCAAAGTTACATGTACTAAAGACCTCTGAAAAATAAAAAATGCAACAAAATTAAAAAGATGTTGCTAAAATATCAGCAGCTTATATAACAAAAGTTAATATCAATAGTAAAGCTCTCTTATTCTTAACAAATAAGAAAATGACCAAAAAACCTGAAGGGGAAAAATGAGTGAAGGACATACAGAAGCAACTCAGAGGACAAATAAAAATGGCCAATAAATATATAAAATGATGTCTGACCTCTTTAGTGATCAATAAAATGCTTTTCTTTCTTTTCTAAGCCTTTGAAATTGACAAAGGTGAGAGTGTGAGGACGTGGCTTGTGCGAATGTAAAATGGTGCCTTTTAGGAGGCATTTTGTCATTGATTAAAAATTTAAGAGTCTATCAATTCTATTTCTCGCTCTCTATCCCAGAGGGATGTTTGCATAAGCACTCAAAGATGTAGGTACATGGATGTTTGTGGATATGCTGTTTGCAAGGGTAAACAAATGAAAAATATTCAAATGAGCATCAAGAATAGTGAGTTCATGTCTGTATGGTGCTATGAAAAGATATCCATGACAGACTATTAAGTAAAAAAATTAAGAAGCAGAAAAATATACTAATAATTTAACCCCATTTTTGTTAACACAAAATAGCAAAGTTGTGTATGTATAGACAAAAGTCTTGAGGGTTACACGTAACAAATTACAGAGAGTAACATCTAGAGAATGAGATTGGCAAGAAGGACCAAGATGGTGAAGGTTTCTGTTTCTTACTTAATGTTTTTGTTCTGATTTTTGAGTAATAACCACATACTATTTATGTTATTAAAAAGTCTAAATAAACCAACCCAGATTGCACCTATGCGCTTATAGCAGAATATTTCAAAATATAGGAAATGGAAAAAAAGGATTTAAAATTCTCACTAATCCTACCACCTTAATTTACTAATGTGTAAGAAGTAGAAAAGAGGCACGACTAGTCATGGGGAAGGAACACTGGCAAAGATGGCTGCCATAAAGACAAATATCACGGGGCTTTCCCTGCCTGCTTCAAGGATGTCCGTCTCTATCTACCTCAAGAAGTGGACCTGTTTTTGTCTCCCATGATTTCTCCTAACAGATGTATCAGGAAGGCAGTAACCTGATAAACAGACAAAAGAAAATAAACACAGCATATCGGAGAGTGTCACCACTGATTATTTACAATCTTCCAATCTGAAGGTATTTCAAACACCTGCTAATATTTGAATCTCTATAAAATAATTTTATAACGTTAAATTCTGCACAAGGCACAATCTCCAGATGATCTATTTTCTATTTTATTATTCTTTTTCTCTTTTTCATTTCCTCTTCATACTTCCCCCCGGCCAAGTCATCCTCTACTTACCTGAGCTGACTCAGAAAATCCTGGGATAAAGGCTGCCAGTCCCTCAAGGATCTCGCAAGCTTTCTGCAGTTTGTTGTGAGCTCGCAAACCAAGAACTGCTTTGCTAAAGTTCCCTGTTATCTCATCTATGACCTATTGAGAACAAAGAGTTTTCTCAAAATTATTTATATAAAATTACTTCACTTTAGTAGTTTGAGCCATTGTTTTAACAAGAGTTGACTTTTGATACTATTACAAACTCTATGAATCAGACTCTCCACAACAGTTACTATAGATACTTTCACAAGCTGTTCTGCAAATAGAATTTATTTTCACCTCTTTATACAGTAAAGAAAATGGATAACCAGGTTATACAATGACAGATCCAAGGATAAATGAAGCTGGAAATAAGACTTATAAGAATAAGCTGAAGTCTCATGCCATGATCAAAAGTGAGGCTCACACCTCCTAGAGTAACACAAAAAAACCCCCAAAATAAACAAGTTGGACCTAATTAAACTTAAAAGTTCTTGCACAGCAAAGGAAACTATAAACAAGGTGAAAAGACAACCCTCTAAATGGGAGAAAATAATAGCAAATGAAACAACTGACAAAGGATTGATTTCCAAAATATTCCAGCAGCTCATGCAACTCAACACCAGAAAAACAAGCCCAATCAAAAAGTAGGCAAAAGACTAAACAGACATTTATCCAAAGATGACATACAGATGGCTAATAAACACAAGAGAAGATGTTCAACACCACTCATTATTAGAGATATATAAATCAAAACTACAATGAGATATTATCTCACACCGGTCAGAATGGCCATCACCAAAAAATCTGCAAACAAACGCTGGAGAGGATATGAAGAAAAGGGAACCCTCTTGCACTGTTGGTGGAAATGTAAATTGATACAGCCGCTATGGAAGACAGTCTGGAGATTCCTTAAAAAAAAAACTAGAATAAAACTACCATACGACCCAATAATCTCACCTATGGACATACACCCTGAGAAAACCGTAACTGGAAAAGACACATGTACCCCAATATTCATCACAGCACTATGTACAAGAGCAAGGACTTGGAAGCAACCTAGATGTTCACTGACAGATGAATGGATAAAGCAGCTGTGCTACATATACACAATGGAATATTGTGCTTAGTCGCTCAATCGTGTCTGGCTCTTTGGTACCTCATGGACTATAGCCCATCAGGCTCCTCTGTCCACAGAATTTTCCAGGCAAGAATACTGGAGTGGGTTGCCATTTCCTTCTCCAGGGGATCTTCCCTACCCAGGAATTGAACTGGGATCTCCTGCATTGCTGGCAGATTCTTTACCAGCTGAGCTACCAGGGAAGTTATCACAATGGAATATTACTCAGCCATAAAAAAGGAATGAATTTGAATCAGTGCTAATGAGGTGGATGAACCTAGGACCTATTATACAGAGTGAAGTAAGTCAGAAAGAGAAAAACAAATACCGTCTGTTAACACATGTATATGGAATCTAGAAAGATGGTACTGATGAGCCCATTCACAGGGGACGAATAGAGATGAAGACACAGAGAAGACTTGTGGACCCGGGGAGGCGGGGAAGGAGGGTGGGGCAAAAGCAGAGAGTACTGTGGACACGCACGCACTACCATGTGTACAAGAGACAGCCGGTGCGAATTCGCCGTGTGACTCAGGGAACTCAAACCGGGGCTCTGCGACAATACAGAGGGCTGGAGTGGGATGGAAGGTGGGAGGGATGTCCAAAACAGAGGGGACACATATATTGCTATGGCTGAGGCATGTTGATGTCAGGCAGAAACCAACACAATATTGTAAAACAATTATCCTGTAATTAAAAATAAATTTTAAAAAGAAAGGGTCACATGGAAATAAAACTAACTCTTCCAGGGACTTCCTTGGTAATTCCGGGGTTAAGACTCCACGCTCCTAACGTGGGGGCACAGAACTGACCCCTGGTCAGGGAACTAAGATGCACACTGCATGGTGCAGCCAAAAAACCCCAAACAGACCCAATCTTCTCTGTTTGGAAGGATATTTAATCTCTCAGGTTTCCCACCCTGTTTATTTCCCTCCATTCAAGAGTTCATGTTCGAGAAGGTAGTACCTTAAATACCACTTGGCAGGAGGTGGAGGCAGAAGACCTCTCTGAGAAAACAGACCCAGAGCACTGGACCTGCCCTAAAGCTTAAGAGGTCACTGCTTTCAAACTGGAGGTCCAGCCCTGAGATAATCTCTGTTTATACCAATGACTGGTCCAATTACCAGAGAATACTCCACTTAATTCAATCACAGTCAATAAATCTTCATTAAATGCCTACTGTGTGCTGTCAGACTCAGGAGTTAGAGCACTTCAGTCAGCTATGGTCCTACCCTCATGGACCATATGATTGAACAGGGGTCGGGGAGATCCCCTGGAGTAGGAAATGGCAACCCATTCCAGTATTCTTGCCTGGAGAATCCCATGGACAGAGGAGCCTGGTGGGCTACAGTCCATGGGGTCGCAAAGAGTTGGACACAACTGAGCGACTTTCACTTTGTTATCTGCACTCCTACATACTTGGCCATTGTATCTTTTTTCTTTATCTAAATTGCTAACTCAATGTTACTGCTGTGTAAAAGTACAATTAACTTTGGTATAGTAACCTGGTATTCAGCAACGCTACTAAATTCTCTTAATATTTATAGTCATTTATTTGTAGACTCCTGGGGAGTCTACATTTCAGATTTCCCTTTGTTTAAAGAAAACACGTCTGTTGAGATGACTGTAGGTCAGTTTCTCCCCAGGGGAACACAATGCCAGCAGAGAAAATAGTGAACATCTAGCTTCCATTAACACTGAGTGCAGGTTCAGAGCAAACAGGATTCCTCTTCAGCAGGGAAATGTTTGCATGTAAGTAGAGCTTGTGTTTAAAAAAAAAATGGGTAGAAGCAGGATAATTTTCTTCAGTCAAAACTGTCACAGTGGCTTTGCTTTATCTTAAGGTCTGGGGCAAAGGGGGAAGAAAGATAAAAAAAAGAGTTGAGATGTTGAGGAGGAGGAGCTGTCAGAAGGGTTTGCTGCTCCTGAAAAAGTGGGGCAGGTAAATAAGGCTTCCTCCTCACCCGAAGCACTAAATAGAATATCATTAAACAATAAGACATTAAATCCTGAAGTGGGTATAAAACCCACTGTGGAATATTTCCATAGACTTGCTTAGCTCTGAATTGGGATACAGGCTTGTCTGTTAGGAGAGGAACCTTTTCCCTTCTTCCCTTCCAGTTTCTTCAGCTGGGCTAATAATTAAGCCAACATAAAACCTATTAACAGGAGAGAAACAAATATAATTATGTATGTATGGGAGTCCCAAAGATGGGAGTTTCACAGACAGGCCACTGAGGTTTAGATCCCATCCTGAGCTGAGAAGGGGCCAGAGGTCTGGGACTTCAGAGTGGAGGAAGACATTCACAGAAAGATGGAGGAGGAAAGGTCTGGTGAATGCATGCTTGTCATACCATGCAGAGAAGTGTTTCTAATGTAAGAAAATTTATTGTGGTAACATTAATAGCTCTTTTCCTGGTTCGAGCTCCTAATCTAATTTCTTTCAGGCAGTGAAGTGGGAGATAAAAAGTTCTTCTTGTGTCTGTTGGGTCTTAACTGTCTTCAGCTTGAAATAATCCAGGTTGCCACCACAGTGGCACATTTTGGGGCAGCCTGCCCTGAACCCCATCATTGCCAGGCATTCCTACGTTCTGCTCAGGGGTGAAGGGTGAAAACAGCTCCTTCCTAGCAGCATATTCTTGGAACATCACCATCTAGAAGGAAAGGGTGAAAAAGGGCTCTTTCAGGGTCACAAGGGTAACCGGCTGTGACTTCAATTTTCCACACTTACCTGATCAGATGCGTTCTGTAAGGATACTTGTGGATGACCAGTGAAGACACTTGGGTGTGAGTCCTCTTTGGGGCTTGAAGTTATTTCTGTCAGAGCTTCTCCAGAACGTGTTACAGATCCAGGCCCGGGGAGCTCTGGTGTCAGCGGGAGAGGCTGGCTGGTGGGTGCAGGCGTGCCTGACACTCCCTGTAGCGTGACTTCAGGTAGCACCGAAGGAAATGGGCCGAGGCGATGGCACAGGGCCTTGGACTAGAAGATAAAAATCCGCAAAGGAGAAGGCTGAACATGATTTTCCTAAATGATGATTAAGGCAAGTGCTTCTAAAATTGCTCTAGAATCCCCACGTCCTGTATGATATTAACAGGCATTTCTCTCAAAAAGGTCCTGTGCACAGTCTTGAGAAAGTGGCATACCGTATTATCCTCTTTAAGAGCCACAATGTATATTACTGTGCTTACTGTCACTCATTCACTAAATTATAATTGAGCATCTACTATGTGCTAAGTAATGTTCTGGGGAACCAAGGACACAGCAGTGAACAAAATGAGCCAAGTTCTTGCCTCATGGAGCCTCCATTTTCACGGTGGTGACAGATACACATGATTCGTGTACTGAATCAAGTTAAAAAAACATTAAAAAAAAAAAAAGCAAGCAGACGAAGAAGGGTGCTTGGCTGTCAGGAGAGGGTGTTCTTGCTGACAGCTGAATAAGTGGGGAGAGAAAGCTCTGCCAATACACTGGAGAAGGACAGCTGAGTGGTGCAAAGGCCCTGAGGCCACAGCTTGCTGGCTTTGAGGAACGAGGAGGCTAGATGAGCAGAAGTGGGGACCGGGGTGATCAGGAAGACCCTGGGGGTTGGGGTGAGGACAGCATTGACGTCAGGCAATTGACAACAGGGTGAGTTTACTCAGTCTGAGCGGTGAAGACGCTCAGGGCTTCGAGGAGCAGGGGCGTGATCCGATTCTTCTCTGAAGGACTCCTCGCACTGCTGGGTTGGGAACGGGCAAGAAGGGGCCAAGAGGTGGCGGATGCACAGCTTAGATGGGAGATGATGGTGGCGTGGGCTGGGGTGTGACCGCAGTGCAGATGGTGAGAAGTCCTACAGGCATAAACCTTTGCTTGTTTTCCTTCTTTTAAGCAATGTTGGTTTTTATTTTACAGAACATCACTTGGGAGATGCTGCTTTAAAAGGTATTTATTTCATCTCTATTTTCCTTCTTTCATGCTGCTAGAAACACATATTTTGCAGTTAATACTAGATCAAGTAAATGTGCGTCTATTTTTAGACAATATAAATATGCAGGACACAGCAGCAAGAAGGCTGAGAAATTTCTTGAAGGTAAATTTTTGTTGGGGGGGTGTGCTTTGCTGCACAGCTTGTGGGATCCTAGTTCCCCAACTAGGGTTCAAATCTGAGCTCCCTAGAGTGGAAGCATGGAGCCCTAACTACTAGACTGCCACAGCAGTCCCTTGAAGGTGAAATTTTATAGATTATGCAGAGTTCCTACCACTGTTTTCCTTTCACTCAAATTTCTTTCTTTTTTCCTTAAAAAATTTTTTAAAAATGTTATTGCACGGCATATATTTTTGGTAAGATGCCACAAATCCTTTCTGGGATGAAGCAGGGAATAAATCAACAACCGACCAACCATCATAGCCAAAGAGGCTTTAAAATTTTCTTTAATAAAGCATGCACCAGACCTGATTCTTTGCTGCACTTAAGTACTTTCCTTTCCTTCTTTGAAAACTATATCCAGAGTCCTCTATGAGACAGAGAAGAGTTCTGGCAGAACCCACCAAGAACGACAAAGGGAGCCGTATTTCAAGACGTGCACTGTGGTGAAGTACTTACCAGATTAGCCTGAGCAGGCTGGTGACATGTGGTTGAAAGATGAGTGTCTCCTATAGGAAAAAGACAGCTGATTATGTTCAAGGGAAAGGCTTAGGAGAGAAACATTTCTATTTTGCTTGAAGATTTGTTTCTGAAAACAATGCACATTGTTTTCTGTAGGAAGCCAAAGTGCTCATTTCCCACTGTTGCTCCTTCTGTAGAAAGCCAGATTTCTGGAGCAGAAGCATCACATTGCTAATGTCTCAGCTCTTTGCTCACTCTTCCAAGACCCAGATCCTCTGTTTGAAAATATCAGATCAATCGTAAAGTTGCCAGAATATAAATATTACTGCAGAAATATCGGCCTCATAATTTTACCAAAAAAGAGCTCTTATTCAATAAATCAGATCATATCTCTGACAGACTTTAGGAAATGATCATTTACAGCATTTTACCAGATCACCGTTATTGTTTTTATTCTCTTTCCACATTTTTCCAGTATTTGAAGGCAGTATCCGGATAGTACCATGCTTATTTGCTATGAACTTAAGTTGATTTCTTTCAAAGCATGAGTGTCTAGACCCATGCAAACTGACCTGACAGCAAGTCTACTTTTCCCTCTTTTCTTTTCTTAGAGCACTCCCTTTGATGTTCATAAGGCTGGTATGTGCATTTAGCAGCAAAATTCTGAGATGCTCTTCAGATCAGCTGCCCTGTTTTTTCTATCAAGATGAACAGAAGTAAGAAAGACTGAAGAAACTGAATTCTGAGTCAAAGACCTGGGGTCAAGAGCTGGTGTGCCTTTTACTGAGACTTATGATGAGCCTTAATGACTTAACCACTTAGTTTTCTCACCTGGAGAATGGACTTAATAATATCCCGTGATGTGAAAGTTGAAGCAGCATTTGCAGAGTTGAGAGAAACACTACCATTAGGACCATTAGGCTGACAGCTTGCTGGGAACAGGAAACTGACCCAGAACATCAACTGCTGATCTGAGAAGGCGTTATGACCATGAAATAAAACCAACAGGCTGCTAAACTTAAGAGTGATCCAATTCTTAGTCTTAGACAAATGTCTTTTGACAGATCTTGCCTTAAGGGAAAAAAAAAAAAAAAGAATAAAAGGGAGCCTATGAATAGCACTTTAGAACCCGGAAACTGACTCCAAAGGACTCAGAGGAAACGACAACTCTAAAAAATCATCAACAGCAAAATCCAGGAAAATATTTCAGGAAGTTGTTTAACATCCTTGATCGAAACAAAGTCATTTTTTTGGGGGCCATGCCACTAAACAGAAGGTCTTAAAGATAAACCAATTGAAGGTAACATGCATAAGAATGAGATTAAAAGAGAAATAAATTATATTAGAGGACTTCAAGAACACCAGAAATGCTACAGAAAAATTAAGATCCACATTGGAGGTAACACAGAGCAGAACTAAGGTGGAAAAGGCAAATAAGTGGTACACAGGATAAGTGTAAGGAGTTCTTTCAGAATGCAACAGAAAGAGTGATAAATAGGAAACCACCTTTTCACTTAGAAGAATGACAGGGAAGATATGGAGGGTAGAAACCAGCAGGAGAGCACACTGATAACTGGTATTTCTCAGGGCCTAAACCAATGCAAAGAAAGAGAGGGATAAATGGATAGAACAGAATAAAATTTTCTTGAACTGAGAAAGATGTATATATGCAACATCACATTCTAGGCAAAAATCAGTGAAAAGCAATCTAAATGCATGCTAAGAAAATTTCTGTAGTACAGGGTTAAAAAAATTCTACAAGCAATTTGATAGGGTAAAAAAAGCCTACCAGGAAAAAAGGTGGGGTGGGTAGCTAGCCTTAGCCTTAGTCTTTTCCACTATAGCATTAAATGCCAAAAAACAAGAGAATGATGTCTACAGAGTTTTGAGGAGAAGACTATGAGGAAAGAATTATATCACATTCACTGCAGAGTGTGTTGGCTATTCTGTCTTTCCTTTCTCTAATGGGAACCTGGTAGCCCAGCTAAGGACTACATTTCCCGGTCCTCCCTGGTCTATGGTGCAGACGTGAGTTCAGGTTCTGGCCAATGGGATATGAGAAGTAACTGGTGCAATTTCCAGGCTATGCCCTTAAGGAAAAAAAAAAAAGAGAGATCAGCCTCCTGTCTCCCATCCCTCAACTTTCTCATCTCTCCTTCCCATTTGCTAGAATCTGAACATAGAATTTTGGAAGAAGAAACAGCTTTTACAGACATGAGATAGATTCTACAAGTTGATGGCAGAACAAGGGAGCACTTGGGTCCTGTAAACCAATGATCTATCCTTTCAGCCATAAAGTTCTTCCTCAGACTGTTATATAAAAAAGAAATGAACATCTGTTTTACTTAAGCTACCATTTTGGCCTCTGTTATAGCAATTGATCCTATGTTTTAACTGTACACTCTGCTAACATATGGCTCATTGATGTTAAAGTAACCAGATCAGGCCCAAGATGCTAAGCCCCACATCAGCAAATGGCTCTCCAAGGGAAGGAAGGCCACGGTCATGGTCATGTGCTGCCTGCCCAGCACAACTCATATAACAGAGCTCCAAGACTTCCCTTTGCTCCACATAAGGGAAGCAACCCAGTTTTAACCAACCAGCAAATGCCCAGTATAATGCCCTTGTTCCTGCTCATTTCTTTCTATAAAAATCTCTCTCCTTGTAAAGCTCTTCTGAGCTCCTATCTGCTAGAGTGAATGTTGTCATGAGTCACTGAATAACAGCCTATTAGATCAGTAAATTGTCTGGGGAAAATCTTACTTTAACATTGGGAAAGATATGCCCATCTGAATGCAGAGTTCCAAAGAACAGCAAGGAGAGATAAGAAATGCTTCCTAAGTGAACAGTGCAAAGAAATAGAGGAAAATAACAGAATGGGAAAGACTAGAGATCTCTTCAAGAAAATTAGAGATACCAACGGAACATTTCATGCAAAGATGGGCACAATAAAGGACAGAAACGATATGGACCTAACAAAAGCAGATGATATTAAGAAGAGGTGGCAAGAATACACAGAACTATACAAAAAAGATCTTCATGACCCAGATAACCACAATGCTGTGATCACTCACCTAGAGCCAGACATCCTGGAGTGCGATGTCAAGTGTGCCTTAGAAACCATCACTACGAACAAAGCTAGTGGAGGTGATGGAATTCCAGCTGAGCTATTTCAAATCCTAAAACATGATGCTGTGAAAGTGCTGCACTCAATATGCCAGCAAATTTGGAAAACTCAGCAGTGGCCACAGGACTGGAAACAGTCAGTTTTCATTCCAATCCCAAAGAAAGACAATCCCAAAGAATGTTCAAACTAACACACAACTGCACTTATCTCACATACTAGCAAAGTAATGCTCAAAATTCTCCAAGCCAGGCTTCAACAGTACGTGAACCGAGAACTCCCAGATGTTCAAGCTGAATTTAGAAAAGGCAAAGGAACCAGAGATCAAATTGCCAACATCTGCTGGATTATAGAAAAAGCAAGAGAATTCCAGAAAAACATCTACTTCTGCTTTACTGACTACGCTAAAGCCTTTGACTGTGTGGATCACAATAAATTGTGGAAAATTTAAAGAGATGGGAATACCAGACCACCTTAACTGCCTCCTGAGAAATCTGTATGCAGGTCAAGAAGCAAGTTAGAACCAGACATGAAATAATGGACTGGTTCAAAACTGGGAAAGGAGTACACCAAGGCTTTATATTGTCACCCTGCTAATTTAACTTATAGGCAGAGTACATCATGAGAAATGCCAGGCTGGATGAAGCACAAGCTGGAATCAAGATTGCTGGGAGAAAGATCAATAACCTCAGATATGCAGATGAAACCACCCTTATGGCAGAAAGCAAAGAGGAACTAAAGAGCCTCTTGATGAAGGTGAAAGAAGAGAGTGAAAAACCTGGCTTAAAACTCAACATTCAAAAACCTAAGATCATGGCATCTGGTCCCATCACATCATGGCAAACAGATGGGGAAACAATGGAAACAGTGAGAGACTTTATTTTTGGGGGCTCCAAAATCACTGCAGATGGTGACTGCAGCCATGAAATTAAAAGACGCTTGCTCATTGGAAGAAAAGCTATGACAAACCTAGAAAACATAATAAAAAGCAGAGACATTATTCTGTTGACAAAGGTCTGTGTAGTCAAAGCCCCAGTGGTCATGTATGGATGTAAGAGTTGGACCATAAAGAAGGCTGAGTGTCAAAGAATTGATGCTTTTGGACTGTGGTTCTGGAAAAGACTCCTGAGAGTCCCTTGGACTGCAAGGAGATCCAACCAGTCAATCCTAAAGGAAATCAGTCCTGAACATTCACTGGAAGGACTGATGCTGAAACTGAAGCTCCAATACTTTGGCCATCTGATGTGAAGAACTGACTCATTAGGAAAGTCCCTGACACTGGAAGAGGCTGAAGGCAGGAGAAGGGGATGGTAGAGGATGAGATGGTTGGATGGCATTACTGATTCGATGGACATGAGTTTGAGTAAGCTCCAGGAGATGGTGAAGGATAGGGAAGCCTCCTGGTGAGCTGCAGTCCAGGGGGTCACAAACAACTGGACACGACTAAGCAACGGAACAACAACACTGGGAAGGGACAAGAAAGACCCCTTTTGATTATTCACAAGTTTCCAAGATAGCTCCACCAACAGATCTTTTGTGAAAAAATAACTGGAATAGAAGTGAGATGAAATTAATAACTAGAAGTGTGAAGTCATGCTACCAAGTGGTTGGTGACAAATACAAAACCAGTTAAAACAGAAATAAGTTCTAAATGACTGGATACCTGGCTGTGATAAAAGCAAGAAAAAACTATTCTTAAGAGAAGTTCTTGTCAATTACAAACTGGCAAACTGCCATCTATAAGGATTAAATCATGGGCAGCTGCAGCTGCTGATTTTCAACGCCCAGTGAAAGGAGTTCAGGATGGAGAGCAGAAATGAGGCACTTTGTGCTCTGGGAAAAACTGGCAGGTCTTCAGACAATTAGATATTTTCACAAACTGATTTTATGAGCCCAATTCTTATATCTCCTCATATTAAAAAAAAAAATCCTTCCTACTCTGGTTGCTAGCAGAAACCTTCTGCAAAAAAAAGAAAAAAAGTGCTTGATTGCATGTTCTTCCCCTTCACCAAAATTACATATACTGAGCTTGCCCCCGACCTCTTTGACACAGTTTCTTAAAACTATCTGAGATGCTGTCTCCTGGGCTGTAGTCCTCATTTTGCCCCAAAGAAAAACTAAACTCACAACTTTCATGTTGTTCTCCTTTTAAAGCTGACACTGTATAATTATTTAATATAACTTGAATAAAACTCACAGTTATACTAACAAGATCTAGGGAATGAGGGTGGGGGGTGGAAATTAACCTGTACTATGTTCCTTTAACCAGATGAGAGTTCAAAGACATTGTGTCATTCCTGAGTCTGACAATTAGAAAAGCATAGGTATAGGAATGTAGACACAACCTCTTGAAGATAAGGAATTAAAAACCTATTGAAAAAAAAAATTTCAGTAAAGGCAAAAGTAACAAGGAAGCATTAGAACAAGAAGGCACAGAGCAGGGCGAGAGTGACACCTGTCACTTAAAGAAAGCCAGGGCTTCCCTGGAGGCTCAGTGGGAAAGAATCCACCTGCCAATGCAGGAGACACCAGTCCGATCCCTGGTTTGGGGTGGAGGACCCGGGTACGAGGCAGCTAAGGCCCTACGCCACAACGCCTGAGCCCACGTACCACGGAAGCTGCGCACCCTAGAGCCTGTGCTCCGTAACAAGGGAAACCACCGCAGTGAGAAGCCTGCGCACCGCAACTAAGAGTAGCCCCCGCTCTCTGCAGCTAGAGAAGAGCCTGTGCAGCAACAAAGCTCCAGGGCAGCCAAAATAATGGGAAAGAAGATGATAACTGCACTATACAAATATTCTCAGAGTAATTAGATGCATTTACGTGAAATTTAGTAAAGTGACACAAAATTTTTAAAAGGCCCACACATCGGAAAAAAACAAGACAATCTCTTTTCTCAATGAGGACATTTTTTAAAAAGTTATTTTTGAGCAAATTTGATGATATAAACTTGAAGGGTATATGTGAAACATCAAATGTACACTTAATTAATAATTTAGTTTTACAAAGGAATAGTTAAAATCACTTTATACAAAGTAGTATATAAATTTAGAGGCTTTGCTCCTCTGAAACTCAAATTTCAAGACATAGCTTTATCCAAACTTCTCAAATGCATCTTCAACATCACTGCTTTAATTATAACCAGACGAAATTTCAGAATTAAGTTTTCCAAAATATCTCATCTTTACTTGATGGACAGGGAAGCCTGGCGTGCTGCGATTCATGGGGTCACAAAGAGTCGGACACGACTGAGAGACTGAACTGAACTGAATTATATCATTACATTTTCCCCTAACTCACAAGCACCCATTTACAAAGCATTCAGAAAAGTTGATTTTTACATTTGTTCTTTAGAAATATATTCTCCCTAGATGAGCAAATGTCTCTATAAGAATACTCTCTTTCTTGTTTTTTAAAGAACACTTTCTAAATTGCTTTTTAAAAGGGAACTTAAGGGGCTAGTTGACAAGGACACCTAACCCTTGAAGCTGTGAGCTCCTACTCTTAAGAATATTACTTGGTCCACTTTAAATTTCTCTTTTTTACCCATTCTGTCAGGCAATCTCTGTAATCAGCCCACACTGATACTGACTGAGGTCACTGAAAGAAATATTTTTTTAAAAAATAAAAAATTGAGCATACTGTGATTTGAAAGACTTTACAAGGATTTTAAGAAGACTTTTTTGATGGAAAACATTGTCGGTGGGGTGGCGGGGTGGTGGTGGAAAACAACTTGCCTTTTATTTGGGCATATGTGAAAAGAGGATGGCCAAAAAAAAATACCAAGAAAACAGATCTATATAAAATGAAAGCAAAGTCTGCAATACTAAGATCAGACAAAATAGAATGTAAAGGATATTTACTGAGTACCTTGCTATGACGGCACATTTCAGCATTAATTCAGTCTTGTGCATCCATTAAGGCAGCAACTGATGTCACATTACCTGAGGTCACTTTGCTTCTCGGTCTTATGACTTCTTTTTTTGTCCTCTTGGGCTTCCCACGTGAATGAGAATTGTTTCCATTTCTTTCATAATTGGCATCTTGGTCTGAAAAGGCATCTATTTGGAGGCCAATGCAGAAGTTAACATTTTGGATAAAACTCTAGCTGGAAGTCTATAAAATAATCACTACATGCAAGTACGTGATCATCACGAAAAGACAAATTAAAGATAACTATCCTGCTGTTTTTCCAAAAAAACAACAAGGTAGAAATTCTGTAGTAAGTCTTTTGCTCCGGAACACAGTATATCTCAATGGACGTGAATTTGAGCAAACTCAGGGAGATGGTGAAGGACAAAGGAGCCTGGCGTACTGCAGTTCAAGGGGTCGCAAGGAGTTGGACATGCCTTAGCAACTGGGATTGCACAGAGTCAGACACGACTGAGCGACTTCACTGTCACTTTTCACTTTCATGCATTGGAGAAGGAAACGGCAACCCACTGCAGTGTTCTTGCCTGGAGAATCCCGGGGACGGCAGAGCCTGGTGGGCTGCCGTCTATGGGGTCGCACAGAGTTGGACGCGACTGAAGTGACTTAGCAGCAGCAGCAAGTGAAGAACAACAGTCACATCCCCTTATACTATTCAACAGTTCAAAATGCACCAACTTGACCAACAGTGAGAACAGAGAATTAAGTTCATTTTTAAGAAGTTGCATTCTAAGCATAGAATTTTCCCTTGTATTCAATAATTCTTACTGTTAGAGATAGAAGTTCAGAAGGTGGGCAACAGCTTTCTTGAACATGCCTCCCTTTGTATATTTGCTATTTCTTATTATGCTACTGACCACAGCTGGAGAAATCACATAACCTTGTTGACTGCACCTCAGCTTAAATTCAAGATCGTGAACCATGAGGGGTATGCCTTTGAGGGTACTGCCTGGTAATCACAGTATTTCCCTGGTCTATTCTAACTTCCACTCTCCTAAGTGGACTTAGCAGCAGCAGCAACTGAAGAACAACAGTCACATCCCCTTATACTATTCAACAGTTCAAAATGCACCAACTCCCATTCCTCCTCATTCTCTGCCTCAATCTTGTCATGTCTTTGTTGTAAAACCTGAGTTGTTTATCCCGTAGCCTCCCAATTCTGGATTTTGATGATCACATTCCCATGGTACCATTTCACATGTTCATCAGTTCTCTCACTTTTTATAAACTGGTTGGCTCTAAAGGCGAAAGTACTTACTTTCTCGGGTCTCACATAATGTCTGTGTGTCTCTACTCATCTGGCAGCCAATACCAGGCACTGTTCTAATATTCTATGTAATCTGTATTATCTTCATCCTCATAACAATCCTTGGAAGGAAACTGGGCTGCATGGAGGATGAGTCGGTTGTCCAGGGTGGGAGAAACGAGATGTGAACCCAGGAAGCCTGGCTCTTGAGTGCAGTCTTTCCACTGTGGTGACATATTTCCTCTAGTTACCGGCACATAGACTCAGAATTTGCAGAACTGGCTTGGATAAATGGAATTCTTTTTGTCCAAGATTTCCTTCTGCAGAAACATTCTATGTTCTACAGCAGAAGTCTCTTGCAAGTACAAGAAAAATATTAGGAAACGCATTTTCACTCCAAAACCAAGAGTAGCTGAGAATGTCTGAAAGCTCTCTGGGGAGAGTGAAAAGTGGATGAATAATCACCATCGTTTAGACTCTATTAGGGGGATGCTTTTCCAATCCTGGAGATGGGTTGGGTGAAATACACTCTTGTGATGATAAAAACAGTTCACAATTGTAAGATGACGGCCAGTACTAGAGATGCAGTTTGTGAGAATGAAACATGTGAGCACCTGACTTCTGCAGAGACTAGGCTCACAACCTTGGCCTCATTAACAGCAGCATGCCATCATGGCAAAGAGACAAAAATATCACAAAGAGCCTGAAAGGGTGAAGGAGGAGAGGTTTGCTGCTAGAAATATGTGAACTTGAAATACTGGGTCCTTTCAACAGACAGTATTTGAGAAAGGTGATCTTTTTTTTTCCTTGTAATAGAAAAATATTGCAGTGTCTTCTGTTTTATGAAGCATCCATAGCTGCTGTACATTTTAATAAGAATGTATTTGTGATTTTTTTTTTTTAAAGTAGAACAGAACTTTTACCTAGACAGTCTGAGACATCATAAGGCCTCTGAGAATTCACCGAGCTACAATATAAGTGCTTTATCTAACTATTACCATGAAGAACATTGCTTAATGTGAAAACCAAACGAAACCCAACTACCCCTTAATTCTCCCCTCCTACCTCTGAAGAAGCAAACCTCGAATTGATAACAAGCTCCCCTATAATCCACCATATTCTTTCTATGTTCCTCTTTTGCTTCTTGTTCTTCCCAGTAAAGGCCGGGTGCTGAAAGGACTGGGGGGTACCCACTCTATCCAGGTCAAGAAATGAAGGGAACATCAAGACACAACCCTGCCCAACGACCAGAGGGGTTGCAGGAGGAAGTCGCTACGGTCCACTCACAGACTCTGTCTAATGCTCTCACATGCTCTCCATGGGAGAGTCAGTTTCTAAGAATTAGGGCTTTGGCAGCACGTAGCTGCATCACTTACCAGCTTGGCAAATGAAGTAATGCTTCGCTGAGCAAGAGCCCTCTTTGGATGAGGTCTGATTGTGACTTCTGGTCAGGTAGACGCATCTGGTGGGCTTGCTGGCTGGGCGGGCTGTGACATCTGCTGCAGGGAGACCAGACCCAGAGGAGCCTCATACTCAAAAGTTGAACAGTTAAAAAAAAAAAAATATGAACACCAAATTTTGCTAGCTTCCAGTAGCTGGAAATTTAGGATTGCCCCCTGACACACACAAATTATAGACTGTTTATTTTTTCATATGATGTGTTATCACAAGGCTTCATAATAACTTATCTAGACATCAATGAAGGTGTCTGACTCCTTGAGACCCCAAGGACTGTAGCCCACCAGGCTCATCTGTCCATGGGATTCTCCAGGCAAGAATACTGGAGTGGGTTGCCATTCCTTTCTCCAGGGGATCTTTCTGACCCAGGGATTGAACCTGGTTTCCTGCATTGCAGGCAGATTCCTTACCATCTCAGCCACCAGGAAAGTCCCAATGATGTAATAATGCCTTGAGTTTTTCTCTAAGACCGTAAGATTATTGTGCCTAAATTTGAAAATATCTGTGTAAGAAAGGCAACTGGCAAATAACTTCTCTCCAAGCTTCTGTGTCAGGAAGCATGGGGCTGAGAATGATAAAGAGATATTTACGAGGAAAAAAAGCAACCATTTCAGAATCTTGTACAATACTTTCAGTTAAATAGCAGGTAAATTAACTTTTGATAGGCTCTGAGACAAAAAAAATCTCATCATTTTAAGTGACACAGACAAATGAAAGGCTGGAGCACAAAAGTAGAGACATTTCAGAACAATGGTAAAAGGAGAAGTCACATTTCTTTCCTTCTCTCATCTCAGAGGAAAAGTAAGGAAGTTTCCTTCATGAACACTAACCCTCAGAGCCTCACCTGGGTGGTTTTTTCCTTGGTGTTTTTTCGGCAACATTAAATTTCCCCCAACCCACCACTTTTCTTTTTCCAGAAAGTCCCAGAGGAGATCTTGAACCTCCTGGTTCCAGGTGAAAGCAAGGTGTCCTCCCTGAGCATGACAGTGACGTTCTGCTCCCTCAAAGCTGCAGCGAAATCTGTTCAGCTGAAAACAATTATTCCCTCCGCGTTGCTCCGGGCCGTGGAGTTCACTCCCTAGAACGAAACCTGTTGTGATGTATAACCAAAGCCAGGTTCTTCCTTTGAAGAGCATTTTCTCTGCCAACTGTGAGCATGAAAAGTGTGGGGGCTCAGCAGCTGCCTGCTCTTTTAAACATATTCTTGGTGGGCTCATCTTATTTATTAGTATTATTCTTTTGGAAATAGGGAGTCATTTGTCAAGGAGACAAAAGGTTTTGTTTTAAGGATCCAGGTGGCGTTCCTACAGGCTGAAAGCAAATGCGAGGGATCAGTAAAGCAACGGGCCCTCATTGCTGGGGCAGCACCACCTGTGTCTACACAGCTGGCTATGCCTTTATCTTTGCAATATCGTAAGAGCCCTTTATTTTCTAAATCAAACCTGTAACAGCATAGAGGGTGATGAATATCTAAGCCAGTGTTGCTAAAAGTTTAGTTTCATATTTTCTTTAAGAAAGAAAACCATTCTTGCAGACCCCCTAGAACTGATTTAAATTATTGTATTATTTCTTAAATACATTTATACACAAATCTAGGCATAATCTCTATCCTAAAGCTCTTACATATTGTAAAAGCCAGAGAATAAATATTTGATGAAAGCATGAATACAAATTAAATATAAACAAAACTGAAAACCACTTAAATTCAAATAGCCACTTATCAGATAAACATGGTTCTGGCATACAATCGCACAGGTTCTTTTGACTTTGTCATGCACACTGACTCCTGCTGTAGGGAAGAACCAATCCTCTCACCACTTTTCTTTAATTAACTTGATGAAAAACCTTTGTTCATAGAACATGTCACCTGTGCACATCTATCACTTATATACGTTAGCCAGTTCCCTTTCTTGGCACCAAAATGAGATCATAAATACAAATAAACGTGGGCACAGAAATTGCCTGGCAGTTTTCCGTACGTTTTCCAAATGGTCCACGTGATGCCTGCAGTACTTTAAAAATCACTGAGGAAGTGGACACCAAAATACAAAATTCTCTGAAGTGGAGACCCCAAGAACACACTCCTCACTTTGAAAAACACTGCAGTAGTCAAGTAATTGGTATAACAAAATACGGTACGGCCTCTACTGTAACTAAATCAGTTTATGTTTTAAGTTAGAGGGAAAAAAGACAAAATAAGTGTAGTTAATACAGAAGTTCCAGGCTTCCCTGGTGGCACAGTGGATAAGAATCTGCCTGCCAATGCAGGGGAGATGGTTCCATCCCTGGTCCAGGAAGATTCCACAAGCCCCGGACAACTAAAACCTGTGTCGCAGCTGCTGAAGCCCGGGCGCCCAGAGCCCGTGCCAGAACCACGACTAGCCACAGCTCACCAGTAACTAGAGAAAGCCACCCACA
>SJYQ01095357.1:0-33943 GCA_006410935.1 Redunca redunca
ATGAGGAACCCTCCGGGCACCCAGCGCAGATCGCTGCTGCCGCTGGACGCCTCCATTGTTTGACCATAACAAGGGCCGGATTCTCACCCAGGTAAACTGGATGGCAGCGCAGTCGAGCTCCCTCTAACCTCCCACATCCAAAGGAATCCTCTTCTCCTCTTTTAGGACTTTACTCCAGTTTTCTTCCTGGGCCCTGCTTCTGATTAACTCAGTATATCCACTTCCCAGGCATTTCCCCATCTGGCTTAATCTTCCCGCATCTCTCTGCCCAGTCACCTCTCATTTCCCTCAAAACTCAGCTCCTTTGTGAAACCTTCGTTGCCCAACTCTTAACAACTAATTCTCTCCCGGAGGAGCCTGTTCCGGACTCTCGTAGTTGATAGTTTATTGGTTGTCTTATTGCAACAAAGGACACTAGATATTTAAAAAAATTCTAAGCTATTGCCTTTTTTTTTTTTTTTAAGGAAAGTTTTGTGATGTTTATTGTTTTAAGAGAATCGAACTGTTTTTGTTGCTATATATGTATTTTTTTTAAAGCAGAGATTCCTCCTTCTTTTATAGATGCACAGTTTTTTAGACCCAGAAAAATGATCTTGTTCACCCCACAGATTGGTTAAATCTTAAGAATTACTTTTAAATCAGCAAAGTAAAACCTTTTCTTTGTAAAAATTAAAACATCACAGAGATGGCTAACGTCTTTGACTGTAGACCTCTGTTCCCAGAGATAACAACTGTGTATAACCTTCTAGATCTTTAAAAATGTTTTTACGCCAGTGTGTATTTGTATTACCTTCAACAGTTTTCACAAGTATGAGTGCACTCTAGCTTTCTGTTTTTAGCATAGGATGCATTCAGTCATTTTGCAGAACTGCTGCATCATGTTCCATAGTTTGAGGACACCATAGTTTATTTAGCCATTTCCTGAATTGATGGCAATTTATGATTTAACTTTACATTTAAAAAAGTTTTTTTTGGTTGTTCTCTACTGAAATTTTAGTGAAGGGAGCACAAATCTACACTTATTAAATAAACTGTTTATGATGGACGTTCTCTTTGGTTCAGAAATTTACATGTGGGGACAACACCCCCCCCCTCCATTGTGACTTTGTTTTAATTGTGACTTCTGTTTTAAAGTCCTGTGACCTTGAGGAAGACATTTAATCACTCTAAGCCTGAGTTTTCTTTTCTATAAGTAGTGATAATATCTGCTCTATTTACTCTACCAAGTTCAGTGATATGATGTGTGTGAAAGTCTTTGCAGAGTATAAAGTAGTATATAATGTTGATTTTGTGATCTGAAGGGATTTTTTAATTTGCACTACAATTTTTATTTCCTTCTTTGGCCAGATATGTACATTATAAAATACTACAGATAGCCAACTTTGAATGCTGTTTAGTTTCTGATTTTGTCATATTTTTGTCAAGTACTCTTTAGACTTCTGAAAGAGTATTTTACAAAGTGTATTTTTCATAGTGCTTTACATGCTTTGAAAAATAAGGCATAAAAATTAGTTGACTGAATAAAGCATTAGCAAATTGAACACTACATAAAACACTCATATAAACAGAACTTTCTAGTGATGTAAATTTGTTTGTGTTTTTCTGTAGCAGCAACAGATTCAGGTTAGTTTTTATGTCCTTTGAGTAAAATGGATTCTTACTGAATTTGCCAGCGGTATCAGAGTTTTAACAGTTTACATATATATTCAGTAATGTGATGGTTATCATATTAAGATGTAAAAGGCACAATTAAGAGGTATGTAGGTATTTTTTTTCTTTTATTCAGATGTACACGAATGTTTCTAGCATGGCCCCACCAAAGTCAGCTTGCCCCTGTTCTCTTCTAGTTGTGTGGGCAGAAGGGATCAGAAATTAAACACAATCACGCAGCTGCTCGTATAATCACAAACCGGTGTCTGCTATGAAAGTGAGGTAGCACTGGCTATGATAAAGTATTAAAAAGGGGACCAAATTTTAGATTGCAGAGCAAGGACCCAGGAAAGACTATTTTGCAAAAATAAGCTTTGAGCTGAGATCTGAGGGGTGAGTAGGCGTCAGTGTAGAATGAGATGGGGGATAATTTTCCGGGCACGGAACGGCATGTGGGAAGGCCCAGAAGGGGGAAAGCTTTGCCCATTCCGGGAACTGAAAGAATGACTTGTGGCTAGACTATGGTGGGTGAGGGGCAAGTGTGGCTAGGCAGGGGGCCAAATCATGTAGGGTCTTGTAGGGCACGTTAAGGATGTTTTATTTTATCCCGAGTGAAATGGGAAACCATTACAAGGGTTGGGTTTTAAACAGGGGAATGACTTAATCTGATTTGCATTTTTAAACAACCACTCCAGCTGCTGCTACCTGCAGCATGTGGGAGTGGGGAGTAAAAGTGGGGAAGACCAGGTAGGCGATGTCAGAGGTCTGTCAAGAAGAGAGATGGTCTTTCCCTTCTAGTTCACATTGACTTCAAACTACCAGCTAAACTAAGGTCAAAATAGATATTTGTTTATAAAAATAAATAATTTTTTATTTTCAGAAAGCAAGCATAAAGATGCACTTTTTTAATGCAAAACACATGTATGTTAAGCTAATTATTCATACTATGCTTAACAGAATAGGATCAGAGAGAGTCAGAATTTGGGATATTTAACATATTTTTGGTAAGTTTTGTCAAAACAGGAATGCATGAAATAAGAGTGAGGTGAGGTTCTAATGAAAAGAAGGGAAATATTGTAAATGCTATTCACCAAAAAAAAAAGTGAGAATAACAGAAAAAAATACTAGACAAAAAAATTGAGAAAGCAGCTGGGCACACAGTGAGTATATAATATTTATAGCTTTCTGAATACTAATAATAACTTTTTCAGAAACTAAAATGGAAAAACAAAAAAGCAGGCTCTGATCACAATGCAACAAAAACCATGAAACAAGTACACACAGCTTCATCAAGACAAGTGCGACTGACCTGCCTGGAAGAGACCAAACAATACCCTGAAAGATAAGAAAGAATGTCTTAAACTGAAGGATAGGCCATATCCCTGGATGTGATGTTTAAATGCTATAAAGATCCCCCTTTTCAGGTGAACTGGACAGAATAGTGAGTAATGAACTAGAACAAGGTCTAATTGTTTGAACATATTGTAGAGCCAGTTTTGTTTAAATAGTGTCACACTAGCTTCTGGAGTATCTGGACAGGTCACTGGAACCTATTCAGCACCCCAAAGATGAAAGTGTACGGAAGTATAATAAGTGACAAACCATCACGAATGCCCTCCAAATCAGAGAAGATAAGGAAGTAAATATTAAGCATCTAGGCTGGACTTCGCTGATGGTCCAGTGGTTAAGACTTTATTTTCTAATGTAGGAGGTATGGGTTTGATCCCTGGTCAAGGATCCCACATACCTCAGGGTCAAAAAGATAAAACAGAAGCAATACTGTAACAAATTCAATGAAGACTCTTAAAATAATGCCCACATTAAAAAAACCTTTAAAAAAAATAAGTGAACATCTGGGAAAAGGAGTTCTGCACGCCGAGGTGAACAGAGAACAGGCTTAGCGATCAGACAGACTTGAACTGGAATTTTAGGAAAATGATACCATCATACAGGTGTTGAGAGAGAAAGAGGTATAGGTCCTGGCACCCACGAGACATTCAAATCTATTATTAGTTAAAATCTGTATTGGACTACATGAACATTTAAAACTTCTTTAAGAAGAAAGGAAAAACGAAATCCTAGGATCAAAAGCCAAACCACAAAGTAGAAAAATAGTAATGACAAATATAAGTGAAGAGTTAATATCTTCAACACGTAAAGAACTCACACAAATCAATGAGAAAATGAAAATCCACACACATGGTTGCAGGATGTGGCTTGATAGTTTAATGGATATAGATGTAATTTGTTTGACATTTAGAAAGATGTGTAATCTCACTGATAATCAAGTAATTTGTAATTATTCCTGTAGAAGACTGTATTCTCAATAGCAACAAAACCAGAAGACATTTAAGAGTAACACACAAATGTACAAAAGCTCTATGAAAAAAGTAGAAACCTTTACCTGAAGAATTTAAAAGCTAACCCAAATAAGTAGGCAGACCTTATATGTTTTGGAAAGGGACTGTATCTTTGTAAAGCTTGCAGTACTCAACAAATTAAACTGTAACTTCAATGTAATTCCAGTTGAAATCCCAGTGAGACTTACTTTTGGACACTTGATAAATTGCTTCTAAAATTTGTCCAGAGGACTAAATGTGCTCAAGTGGCCAAGAAATTTTTCAAGTGGAAAATACTGATGAAGGATTTGCTATGCCAGATATCAAAACATACTGTAATGGTACAGTTATGTAAATGGTGAGTACAGGAATAGAGAGGTTGGTACATGGAACAAAGTAGAGTCCAGTAACCCATTTATATAGAGAGGAATTTGTTATATAATAAAGTTGGTATTTTGAGTTGGATACATTGGATATAATGTTGGATACGTTGTAGAGGGATAAATGACTATTTGGAAAGAAAGATTCTGCTTCCCCTTATTCAAAATGACTTATTTGAATTAAAGAATGAGCTTAAAGACAAAAACACCTGTAAAAGTATAAGAAGAAAATATAAGAGAATTTATTATGTTGGAAAATAAGTTTCTAGGGTAAGCAGTTTATTAATAGGTAAGACTAAGGCCCCAAATCTAAAGGAGAGACTGATAAGTTTGAACATCATTAATGCTGATATTTCTGTGTGATGTAAAAACATTATAAGTTGACAGAATGGGGGCAAAGTTCTGGTAACATGTACAAACAAAATAATAAAAAGCCACTTCCCTGGTGGCTCAGATGGTAGTGTCGGCCTACAACGCGGGAGACCTAGGTTCGATACCTGGGTTGGGAAGATCTGGAGAAGGAAATAGCAGCCCACTCCAATACTCTTGCCTGGAAAATCCCAGGTCAGAGACAGAGGAGCCTGGTAGGCTGCAGTCCATGGGGTCGCAAAGAGTCAAACTTGACTGAGCGACTTCATAAACAAAGGATAATAGAATTGACATAGTTAAGAAATGAATGGAGGATGTGAATAGTTCTCATTTAATAGTTCTCATAGAGAATTGAAAGTGTCAAAGCAATGACAGGAAATTCAGCCTCACTTGTGATTAGGGAAATGGAAATTAAAATGGTGAGATGTTGTAGAGGAGGGAATGGCTCTCAGGCAAATTAAAATGCTATCCAAGTATGTAGAGGAAAAGCTACCTGATACAGTCTTTGTTGCTGTTCAGTTGGTAAGTTGTGTCTGACTCTTTGTGACCCCTTGGACTGCAGCACGCCAGGTTTCCCTGTCCTTTACCATCTCCCAGAGTTTGCTCAAGCTCGTGTCCACTGAGTCGGTGATGCCATCCAACCATCTCATCCTCTGTCGCCCCCTTCTCCTCCTCCTCTCGATCTTTCCCAACATCAGGGTCTTTTGCAGTGAGTTGGCTCTTTGCATCAGGTGGCCCAGAGTATTAGAGCTTCGGCATCAGTCCTTCCAATGAATATTCAGGGTTGCTTTCCTTTAGAATTGACTGAAATTAGTCTGCCCTTTCCCAATGACAATTTGGTTAAACCTATCAAAATTTGAAAAAACACCCATATGCTTTCATCTAGCAGATACACTTCAGGGAATTGGGGATATTCTAATAAGAGCATACAAGTTAAAGTATGAGTGAAGTCTGTCACAGTATCACTTATAAAGAGGAAAAGCTGAAGATGAATGCAGAAAAAGTTTGTTGCCTCTACACTATGGAACGTTAGGTAGCTTTTAAAAAGAAAGGCAGATTTGTATGTATTGACATAGCCTGGATGGATATCTAGAATATATTTTTGAGCAAGTTTAGTTCCATTTTTTGTAAGATAGAAAACAAAATAATAATGTGTGTGGTTGTGTGTGTATGTTCTGAATGAAAACAGATACGTCTAGAAAAATATGTGGAAAATGTATTGTGATTACTTCTTCTAAGGGTAGGAGAATAGGGGAGATTGAATTTTTATTTCTGGGACTGATTTTATATTTATTTTACATGCTTTTGGATTGTTGTAGGTTTTTTTAAACGGCATTTACTTCTGTAATGAAGATATTACAATTTCTCAGTTAACAAAGGCCCAAATTTAGAAAGTTTTAAGACCTAGTACTTACCTGGGTGTAGCAAAAATGTCACACACTTATGTTACAGTGGCTATATGTATCAAGAGCCTTAAAAGTTATCATATTCATTGATGTAGCAACCACCTAGAACCCATCAAAGGAATATTCTTAAGTACAGAGAGGCTTTATGTGTAAAAGATACATATTATATAATTATTTTTAAGGGTGCATTTGCAGGCTGGTTAAGTTATCCACTGGGTAATATATTATTGGCTATTAAAATATTTATGAAGAAAATGTATTAAGTGCTTATGACAGTGTTAAGAAAATCAGGATACAAAATTGCATATGTTATATGATTAAAACTTTTATTAAACAGAAGTCCCAAAAGCCCTCCACAAAAACCTATGATGGTAAAAGGTCTGGAGGAAATTAAAAGAAAATAAAAATTGTGGACTTTGGGTAGTAGGATGTTGGAACATTTAAGTTTTTCTACTTTTTTATTTTCCAGGATTATATGTCATTGTATCTATAATTTGTTATTTCATTTATAATGGAGCATTTACTTTTTAAAAGTACATCATATTTAGGACATTTGTTAGCTGCATGGTTTTATAGATGTGTACACTTTAAAAAATACTTCTGTCATATATTAAAGTATCCTCTAAAGTGAATGTTTTTTGAGTGATATATTTGTTGCTCCCAGCTTTTGGAGGGAAGTTTTCTTCTTAGCAATATGCAGAATACAAGTAGTTCTCATTTCTTATAACTGTAGAATAAATGCAGAAACTTAAACGTGGACCCTGGGATTTCCTAGTTTGACTCTTGTTAACTCTTTGTGTTTCTAACACACACATCGGGTTGCAAAGCACTCTGCCTTTTACCGAGTCAGGGTGAATAGGACTTAGCCACGGGACCAGGGGCAGAAGCATGGGGAGCCTGATTATTATGCAGAGCCTGCAAGTGACTCAGTAGAGTGGAGCTCAAGGTACCTCCAGCCATGCAGTGTGGGAGAACTGACGGGGTTATGCCAAGGGTAGGTAGATGTGCTCCCTTACCAAGTGTTCCATGGACCTGCAGGTTCTGTGGATGTGGCGTAGCGTGGGGCTTAGTGGAGGACAAAGCCGAAGTGGAGTGGAGATTTGATACTGGAGATGAGGTTGAGGACTTGGAAAGGCTCTGGGAGCACAAAAGAAGGGGTCATGCAGAATCCAGAGGTGAGGGTAAGCTTTCTAGAGGCAGTGATGTCTGGTGGTGAGACCGAAGGTAAATGGAGGGACTAGCAAGTGTGATGGGTCAGAGGTAAAAGGAATGTGGTCAGGGGATGGGGGTAGTGGTTGAGGCCTAGGAGCAGACTAGGTCTGGGGAGCCTGAAGAAGTTTGGTTTGGTTGGAACTAGAATTGGAGTGAGCAATGGTGAGAGATGAACCAGGAGCAGTAAATAGTAGCTACACTGATCAGAGTTTAAAAGCCATATGAATAAATTTGAAAACTACACTGAGAATTAATGGAACCCATTGAAAAGCTTTAAGCAGGATAATGAACATCGCATTTTGCATTTTAGAAAGATTACATGACAGTGGATAATGGATTAGAGGAAGTCAGGCATGGAGGCTTTGTAGTGTCCTGGGGGAAGACGGTGGCCTGAATGACAGCTGAGTGTAGGTGAGGTGGGTGGATAAATTCAGGAGCAACTGGGAAGATAGACTTTGTGAGTAGGAGGAGGGTTGATGGTAACCAGGTTCTGGCTTAGGCCATTGAGTGACCAGTGGACCCATTTACTACAGCTGAGAACAGTTGACTTTGGTGAGGAGATGACAGACTGAGTTTTGGATGTGCTGACAGAACAGGGCTGTAGAGAAACTACATGTCACTTGTAGGTTCTTCCTGAGAGAATTTGCAAAGAATGATTTTATGCTGCAAATACATACTTTGCTCTATGAATGAGCGCTCTATGTAAGTGAAAGTGAGAAGAAAGTTAAGTCGCTCAGTTGTGTCCGACTCTTTGCAACCCCGTGGACTGTAGCCCACCAGGCTTCTCCGTCCATTATTAAAAACAGTGTTTCTGTGGTAACTATTTTTTGGAATATAGTTATACATCTATATATTGTTAAGTTTGGGGAGTATCTGTCTAGCTTAGACTGGACTGTTGATGTCTTCCATTTAAGACAGCATGACCCTGACTTTGGGTAATAGTGTGATTGCCTTTTGCACTAGACCCTCTCTGAGCAGATGATGGTGTTGTAGTCAGTTATCCTGTTGTGAGTTATGGCTGAATAATTGGAGTGATTTCTACTGATGTTTCCATACTGGTCCGTTCCAAACGGGTAGGCCAGGACACAGAGTGGTGCTGAGTCTGTACCTATCTGCACGTGCTCAGCTGGCCACTGGAAGTTGTCCTAGTCCATTTAGACTGCCGGGACAAAAGATCACAGACCAGGCGGCTCCAGCAACAAACGTTTACTTCTCATGGTTCTGGAGGCTGGGAAATCCAAGATCAAGGAGCTGGTAGATTTAGTGTTTGCTGAGGTCCTGCCTGGTAGCTCAGCTGGTAAAGAATCCGCCTGCAATCCAGGAGACCCTGGTTCAATCCCTTGGTTGGGAAGATCTTCTGGAGAAGGGATAGGCTACCCACTTCAGTATTCTTGGGCTTTCCTGGTAGCTCACCTGGTAAAGAATCTGCCTGCAATGTGGGAGACCTGTGTTCAATCTCTGGGTTGGGAAGATCCCCTGGAGAAGTGAAAGGCTACCCACTCCAGTATTCAGGCCTGGAGAATTCCATGGACCATATAGTCCATGGGGTTGCAAAGAGTTGGACATGACTGAGCGACTTGCATTTATATTTTGTGAGGTCCTACCTCCTGGTTCATAGATGCTATCTTCTTGCCATGTCCTTACATGTCAGAGGGCCAAGGGAGCTCTCGGGGTCTCTTTTATAAGGACACGCATCCCATCGTGAGGGCTCCACCCTCATGAGCTAATCACCTCCTAAGGGCCCCACCTCCTAACACCATTGCAGTGGGGTTGAGGTTTCAGTATCTGAAGTTTGAGGGGACACAAACATTCAGGCTCGCACAGAAGTATAGCTAGAGTTTGGAGAGTCAGTCACAGTGTCCTCCCCTCACGGCTGGCATGACAGCTGTGGCTGGGTGACAGTGTGTGGACCAGAGTGAAGTGAGGCCCAGAGCAGAGCTGGGGGGGTGGTCCATATAGGAAGAGGTAGGGGAGACGGGGCCTGTGGAAGAACTCATCAGAGAGGAGGAGGATGTCTTCACCAGAGAGCATTTGGTTAAAAGAAAAGAACGTGTTTGAAGTGGCCTAAGTGCAGGGGGCTCTCTGAGGAGGCTGCCATGGCACCCCACACTCTTATCTTAGCTGAGGCCCGATAGTGTCTGGAGCGTCACAGGAGCCAGTGCAGCGCTCTCTGCCTGTGTCTCTCCCGAGTCACTGTCCCTTCACTTTGTAGACCCTGGCTTTCCACCTCCCAGTTCTGAACTCTCAGGGACGAGCATCTGATTGGGTCAGCTTAGCTGACCCAGTTCCTGTTGCAGAGCCCACAGGGGGCAGATTCTCCAGGTGGTGAAGGCAGGTGGGGGTCTCGGGGGAAGGTGGTGCCCTGGCAGCTGAGGAGAAAGTTCCCAGAACTGGCAGGGACAGTAGGTTCTAATGGCTCAGAGATGGGATAAAGGGATAAGGAGTCAACCTAGATTTGGCAAATCAAAGTCATTTAGCCTAGGTGTAAAGAATTACCACAGCTAACCCACAGCTATGGTAGATACTCATGCTATGGAAGAGGTTGGAAGAAGGGAAATTTTAAAAAAATGAAATGTAACTGTGGAGTTGTATCAGCAGAATTCAAAGTTTAATTTGAAAAAGCAGTAATTTCTGTTGCTGACACTAAAGCATTTCTACAGTTTTATTCTAATGTGCAGTGTCTAGTGTCACCTGATGTAAGAAATTCAATAAAGCTATTCTAGAGCTCATTTATTTTTTATAACCTGCAATTTGATAAAATAGTCATATCTTGTTTCCACAGCTTATTTTGCATTGCCTTCCACAGTAATGTGCCAAATCTTGGGAGGAAGCTCTTATTCAGCTTGAGCAATCCTCTGTCCCAAAGGTTATAAATTCTGCCTGTTTAGGTAAATGATAAAACAATTCATAAAAAAAATCTGAACTCTCTTTCCTCAGAGTAAACCGCATTATGTCCCTCTGGCTTTCAAAATTATTTTTAGATGTGCATTTCAAACGTATAGGATTAAGCTTGATAGGATTTAAGAATGTTTCAGTGATTCAAAGTACTTGGCATCAGCCAGCAAACACAAGTCAGGTTTTTAGTTAACCAATATTCAGTAACTTATCACTGTATCTCTCTATCATGATAGAATTAGGACCTTGTGATAAGCCCCCAGACTCACAATTAGGTTCGGGGAACCTGCAGAAAGCCGGCTGTACCAGTCTTCATGGTGCTTAGTAACTAGTTAGAGGTAGTAATCAACTGTGAAATTCGCTGCAAGTTCTAATGCCTTAGCCTAAATATCCATGAAGATTTATGAGCAAGTGTTTGAGTGCCCTCTGGAGGCCTTGCTGCTGCTGCTGCTGCTAAGTTGCTTCAGTCGTGTGCGACTCGGTGCGACCCCATAGACGGCAGCCCACCAGGCTCCCCCGTCCCTGGGATTCTCCAGGCAAGAACACTGTGGAGTGGGTTGCCATTTCCTTCTCCAATGCATGAAAGTGAAAAGTGAAAGTGAAGTCGCCCAGGGGTGTCCAACTCAGTGACCCCATGGACTGCAGCCTACCAGGCTCCTCCGTCCATTGATTTTCCAAGTAAGAGTACCGGAGTGGGGTGCCAGTTTGCGTGGGTTTAAATTCCGAGAAAAGAAGCAGAGATCAGATGCAGTGGAAGGATGTGTGTGTGTGTGGGGCGGGGGAAGTTGACTTCAAAGTTCCTGGCTTAGAAGAGTTATTGGGGAAGATGTTGCCTTTTACAGGGTCTTGGAATATGGTGAATTAGTGATTTTCAGTTCACTGTGCGATGATAGGGAAAGATTCCTGCTATGAGAGAATGTGGAATTGTCATTATGGAAATGGTTCTCATTCAAGCCAGGAGGTTGAACTTAAAAAAAAAGATGGAGTGCGGACATACCTTTAGCAGACACTCATTTAGAAAGAAGGAATAAAAGAAGAGGTCAAGGCCTGAGGAGAGGTGAGGAAGTGCAGGGGACTGGGGATCGAGGAGATGCGTGTAAATTAGAGTCAGAGTGAACCGTGAACAAGTCTCTTAGGCTCTGAAGGGGAGGGGAACTTTTGTTTTGTTTTGTTTGGCTGGACGCCACTCAGGTTTCTGGGATCTTAGTTCCCCAGCTAGGGCTGGAACCTGGGTCCTTGGTAGTGAAAGCACAGAGTCCTAACCACTGGACCGCCATGGAGTTCCTAGGGAACAGTTTTGCAGAGGAGGCATTGTGGGGGTGGGATGTAGTGGGGCAGCGGGGGTGTGTGGGGCAGGGCCAGGAGGTGCAGAGTCAGCGGGGAGGGGAGGCCGGCAGAGACAATGGGGAGGGGAAGTGGCCACAGCTGGAGCAGAGGGAGAGCCTGTCTGCACTCACCCAGTAAGGGCCCGAATGAGCAGACTGCAGAAAGAGAATTATATTTGCCTTTGTGCTTTTCAGGTGTAAGATTTAAATCTTGTGTAAGTTCTGTGCTCCCTTCTGTTTTTCTCAAAGTGAAAGTGTTAGTTGCTCAGTCGTGTCCGATTCTTCGCGACCCCGTGGACTGTAGCCCTCCAGGCTCCTCTGTCCATGGGGTTTTCCAGGCAAGCATACTGGAGTGTGTTGCAGTTTTCTTCTCCAGGGGAGCTTCCCAAGTGGGATTGAACCTGGTTCTCCTGCATTGCAGGCAGATTTTTTTTTTTACTGTCTGAGCCACCAGGGAAGCCCAGTGAGAGGGAGAATCTGGCCAAATGGAAGAAAATGTTCAGATCTGTTCCTGACATTTGAGGGGACTCTTGTACAAGAAGAGAGTACCTGTGATCAGTTTCTGATTTATTATTATGACGGATGGCCTTTAAATGTACACGATCATTTGCAACCTGAATAAGATTATTTCCCTTCTTTTTGGTAAAACTCATAAGACAGCTACTAGAAGTTGTTTCCTTTTTGTAAAATATTTCATTAAGAAAAAATAATAGACTCCTAACTCAGGAGTGCTAAAATTACAGTCTGTTTAAATTTGGAAGGTGAGGGTTGATTTCTAACTTCAGACTGCTCAGTTTTAATAGTAAGGCATAATATTTAACATGTAAGCTTCTATAAAGGGTATAAAGGGTAGGGTGGGCAGGCTCCAGCTTACGCCCAAGCATGTTTGGTTCCGCAGGACTGGTTTGCAGGCCTCTGAAGGCCTCAGCACTTTTGTCTTTGGCAACCTTTAGCATGTCACATGTCAAACAAAAACATGTACCCATATCCCATGCAAAAGTAGCTTATACAGAACTGAGAGTTAAGCTTCATTTGACTAGCTGTAGGCATTAAACATTTATTAACTTTGATTTTACTACTTCCTTTTCATATTTTACATCCAGTAACTATTTTTTCAGGTCTCAAAACATTTTCATGGGTCATTAAGATGCTCATAAGCTTTGGGGCCTGTACTGAAGGTTCATAGGGAATGAGACACCCCTCTTCTGCTGAGATGTTGAGGCATGTCTGGCTGGGGTGGACTTGCCAGAAATCTGTTTGTTGGAAGCACTGAGCTACCTCCTGGGAAAACTCCATTCTCAAGGGAGCTGAAGTAACTGCTTTAGTTAGTGCTCTTTTTTTTGTTACAAAGAGCAGAGATCCATTCCATTTTAGGAAACAGGATATGACATTAAGGATGCGCTTGGACCAGAAAGCTGTTGTTCTCTAAGGCAGCTCAGAGAAGCAGTCTTTCCCATCGATAGTGGGGTCTCAGGGCTGCTGTACCTCTGTGTCTTTTTCCTCTTGCTGCCATCTGGCTTATTCTTTTCCCTTATCCTGTCAGTCTTTTTCTACCTTACTTAGAGTTTCTACTCCCTCATGACTTTGGTTTGCTGTGACTGCACATGGCCACTCCAGCTCCTTTGTATATCCTGACCTTTCAGCTTCATCTCTCACGGCTCGTCACCTGGTTCTTAGTATTGTTTAGATTCCTGATGGAGAGATTGGGAATGTGACTTTGTTGTAGCTTTTACTGTTATTCCAGGCCATGGCAGAGGTCGCTGTTAAGCTCATGGGTCAGGTGTCTGCACCTGCTCTCAGAAGCTTTGGTGACATGAGATGGAGCAGTCATGTGGTCCATGGCAGCTGGACCTACCCTTAAAGCTGAGGCAGTTTCCGTTAGTAGGATTTGCAGGCCAGCAGGCACCATGATTGGCATGTATAGTTCAGCAAGGAAGAAAAAATCTGGCCCCCTGTCAAAACCATTTGAAGTCTCTATCCTTTAAAGTATATCCTGTTAAGAGCCTTCATTCCGAGGCAACGCTTTGTTCCTGTAGAGAAACTGAAATCCCTAAATATATTGAAAGCATTTTCATTTCCCCCTTTTCTCCCCATTTTATTCAGTCTCAGATATTGCAGGGCCACTCAGGGCGACCTGTAGGATTCCATTTCTTGTATCAGTGATTTCTGCTGAAATGGCTGTTAGCAGAGTTGGGATAACTCGAACCTCATGTCATTCACATGTTTCCTTCCTCTCAAAGTTCTGGGGAGTTATATAGACGTATAGTAACTTAGCACCAGCCCCAGAGTATCCAAGTGAAGTGTCCCATCTGAGTGTTGCATGGCAGTGGTGATACCTCCTTCCTCAGTATGCCGTCAAATTTCCCAAGGAAAAGCGATTTCCTCAAACTTTAAAGTAGGTCTTGGAATCTATGCCCAAAGTACTCTTAGCACTTCTAGAATATAGCAGAGGGGGAGGGAGCAGATGGAATAAATAAGATAATGATAGCTAACCGTGGTTCAGCCCTTAACATTTTCTATGCCCTATTTTAAATACTTGTCATACATTAACTTATTTAACCCTCAAACTACCTTATAATGGTCCCTTACAAGGTCAGGTGCTTCTTCTTATCTTCATTAACCGTATTCTTAACCTCTGACGTGAAGGCTGCACAGCCAGCATGTGGTAAAACCAAGATATGAACCGGCTCAACCCGCCTTCAGTCCCCTACTTCTTCAGCACCCTCTCACCTGGAAAATACGTGAGAAAAACAGTATTGATTCACGTACTGATTAAGACTCTTTAGGATTCCAGCCAATCCCAGTCAGTTATTGGGTCTCTAATATGAACCTAGAACTCAGTGTGGATAAATTCCTAACAAGAGGCTATTTATGATACTAGGATTCTTATGTCTTGAAGTGAAGTTGTGTAGACATTCCTGGCTTTTCCTTTATAGAGTTTCTCGGGTTTTCTCATCCTCAGTTTGGCCTTGCATGCCTTGAATTCCACATTTTAGAATAAGTCCTCTGATTATAAGAGGGTCAGCTGGGGCTCCATATTTAGAATACCCAGTTCTTTGAAAAGCCTGGTGATCCTCGTTCGTCCCTGATACACACCTTCTCCTTTTCTCTCATGTTTCTGACCCTGCAGGATCCCAAGGCTCTTGTTGCCCTTCAGCCACTGTGGGCCTTGCCTCTTCCTCTGGAATGTCTTGGGGGTTTTGACTTCTGTCACTGTGGTAAGTGTTCCCCTTGTTTCACCATTTTTGTAGATGGAGAATCACCCTCAACTATTTCTAAACCAAAATGTCTTTGGAGTTCTTTCTAATCATGTTCCCTTTAGTGCTCAATGAGGAAGCAAGTTTCCCTGACTCATGGTTTTTCTTATACTCTTGCCTGGATCTGGCTTTGACTTCTGCAGACCTTAGGCACCCTTCCTTAACTCTGAAGTCAGCAGAAGCATCTTTGTCCCATCTGGGGTTCCTCTTTGTACCTCTGGAGGCTAATTTTCTCAATTTTATGTGAGCCATTAGTTATTAAAGCTTTCCTTTGCCTGTTCTATTTCCCTTTGCTGTCCTGAAGCCCTCTGGATCAGAAACCTGGTTTCTGGACTGATGGTCTCCTGGTTGTCTTTCCCATTGTTCCTGTCTTCATTGAGATATCACAACTTGCTTTTGAGCCGAGTTTGTTACTCTGTGTGTTTCTGGTGTTTTCTTGTTTACAAAGCCTGAAAATCAGCTTTCTCCTTAAATATGAGTTCCTGACCTTGGGCAGGATGTTACATGAAGTCTCTGTGCAGACATAATTCTGAGAGGAGCATATTTCTAGCATAAGCATTTTTTCCTTCATTTTCTTTTGAACCTGTGGATTTGTCATCATTTTTAAATAATTTTTTTTTCCTTCTTCAGCTCAACTTAAGACAACATGTATTTTACATAGGACAGGTATTTATTCCTCTTCATTTGATCATTGTTGATATCCAAAATATTCTAGTTGAACCCATAGTCTGGATTGCTGTGGTTCACATTCGTGAGAAAACTTTATGTCCTTGACATGTACAGCTGGGCAGCAGGGGAAGGAGAAGCCTGTCTTGGTAGCTGTTGGCCTGGGGCGTGTGGCTTCTTGTCTTCCCCCTTCACTGCCAGAGACTGAATTCTCAGCTCCAGGCCACTCCCAGCCCTGACTTCACTTCCCAGCCACACGAGGAGCACTGACTGGGTGAGATAAAGGAGTTTCAGCGGCCTCTGTCCTAGTGGGTGTAGTTACTATACCTGGTGAGAAGGTTAAGCCCAGGGGGAGGTGTGGTGTCTTTCTCTTCTTGACTCTGCACGGCCCAGGTGGGAAGGCGGGGGCTGCTCCTGACCAGCTCGCTCCCATCCCTTTCTCTGGGAGCTGGATTGATCGCCAGCCCCAGCCCTGTTTGGAAGCCTGGGCGAGTCTGCCTGGGCACGGCGGCAAAGGAGTTTTCTCTCTACGCTGTCCCTGTCTGTCTCCTTTCTCTCTGGTGCTGACTTGGGTGCCCCCAGCCAGCCTTCTTCATTGTGAGTGGCCAGACCAGAGATACAGGCCTCGGTTTATGTGAAGTCCTGTTCTTTCCACACTGACTTTGGTCTCAAGTTCAAGGTTTCCACTAACAGAGGAAGAAGAAGGTCTCCGTGTGATGCAGTCCCACTGTGAAATGCCGTATCAGAATGGGCTTCACAGGCCTAGCTAATGGTGAAGTGTTGGTGTGTGTTGTGTTTCCAGTTCAGTCCCGTGCTCATTTCTGCCTGGAGTACCTGGGCTTGAGGAGTGTTCCTGAGGCCACTGGCCACATTTGGTAGTCGTCTGCCAGCACACATTTCTCCAGTGACACTGATCCCCCTCGGGTGTCAGTCTTCCTAAGTCGAAAGCCCGAATGTTGAAGCTCTGTGCTGTTTGTTGTAACTGTGGCTGGGCCCTTTTTGAGAGTGGGGTGGTGATGCCTCTCTAGCCATGCTAATCCTGAATTCTGGCTGCCAGAGGGCATCCAGCCTGGGATTATGGCAACAGCTAAGCTGTGAGCTGCCTTCAAGGTTCGTGCTTCTGAGGGAGCCTGCTCCACAGACCTATCTCCCCCAGTCACACTCACCTTGGTTTCCCGAATAAAACAAGTTACAAGTAGTGACCCAGGTGTAAAAGTAGCCAGAATCTGAGATAGTTAAAGTAGGCAAATTCATAGAAACAGAGCAGAATGGAAGAGGGAGTTGTTCAACGGGCACAGAGTTTCAGTTTTACAAAATGGCAAGGTTCTGGAGATGTTTCACGCTACCACGCACATACTTAACACTGCTGTGGACTCTGCATTGAAAAATGGTAACAATGGTATGTTTTATTATGTGTTTTTTTATTTTTTTATTTTTATTTTTAAATATTTCACAAACTTTATTCAAATTATTGAAATAGTCACAGAGCAATAAAATATGCAATTCTGAAGTGATGTCAGTATCATGGAGAAGGAAATGGCAACCCACTACAGTATTCTTTTTTTTTTTTTNGTCTTTAGGGTTTTCTATGTAGAGGATCATGTCATCTGCAAACAGTGAGAGTTTTACTTCTTCTTTTCCAGTGTGGATTCCTTTTATTTCTTTTTCTGCTCTGATTGCTGTGGCCAGAACTTCCAGAACTATGTTGAATAGTAGCGGTGTGTGTTTTTTTAAACAATTAAAAATTAGAATCCCAAATCTGTAAACTTTTTGACTTGCCAACTGCTGTGGCACTCCCAGTCCAAGTGTCACTCAAGACAGGCCTGTTAAAAATCCACTTTTCGTTTCTCTCGAGGTCCCCTGGGTCCGGGCTGTGTTTCTCCTTCCTTTACTTAGCTGGGCCCTTTTGGGCACTGAGTGTCCTCATTGTGAACTGGGAAGGTTTTGTTTTCAGTACCCCCATCAGTAGTGCTCTTTCTTGAGGGCTAAATGAGATTGAGGCCTCTAAGCCACACGATGTGAGTGAGAGTGAGCATTGGAATGACTAATGCCAGGTCTTACCATCCATTTTGTGGATGAGTGAGCTAAGGCTGAGTGAGCGACCTGTGGTCACAGCTGTTTAGTGACGGATCAGGAATTTGAACTTAGGACTGCATGCAAGCCCAGTGTTCCACCCACCAAATTATTATGATTCCTAATGTATAGAGATGTTTACACATTTACCAGATGGATAAGATGAACTTGAGCCTTGTATGTGGTACTCAGGTGATACATCACCGAAGCAAGTCACACTCTGTACCGTCCGGCGGTCATTTCTGTGTACAGTGTTCAAGAGCAGGAGAGAGGTGGGGGAACTCAGAGTGAGGGGAGATGTCAGTGCAGTCAGGTGTGTTTTAAAACGATCCTTTGAATAGAGGGTCAAGAGGGAAAAGTGCTGGGAGGCACAGGAGACAGATGCGAGGGTGAGAAAGCAGCGTTTGACTCTGAGCAGAGGAGAAACCCTAATTACAGGGAGAGGCACCGCCGGGGCTCGGGAAGCCTCTGCCTGTGAAATGACATTCTTGGCAAGTGAATGCGTGTATCATGCATTAATTAAAATAAGGGAAATAAGGAAACTCATATTTATTTGGCTTCAGCAAGGCTGCGGGCACCCTGATAAGTACTTTCACACTTATTATCTTCTTTAATTATCACAGCTGAGTGTTGTAGACATTATTATCCATATTTTTACAGATCAGTCTGAGATCAGCCAGGGTCACATAGTGAATAGCAGTACCAGGCCCACACCCTGCTGTGTCTCTTTGCAGGTCATTTTTGTGGGAGGACTTGGCTGGAGGGGAACGGAGGAGTGCGTCCCTGTGTCATGCTTTTATCACTGAAATCAAACAGGCAGGCAGTTGTTCTTTGCAGACTCAGAAGAAAACTTGGCATCACTCCCTCCATACTTGTTGCCCTTCTCCAGACCTCATTTCATAGTCTCTGAGATAATTTCTGGTTAAAGAAAAATCTGGCATGGTTTCTTTTGTCTTTTATCTTTTTTCCATTAGGAATCATTAGGCCAACTCACACAAAGAGCAGTCATCCCAAGGACAGAGGGAAAGCGGCTCTCTTCCGTACAGCTCAGTAAAACCCAGAGTTCACGTCCTTGGCCACTGGACTTTGTTAAGGGTGAGGGCAGGGAACCTAGAACTTTCAGTGTGTAGGGCTTTGGGACGTGTGGGCAGGAATATCGGGTGGGGACAGAGGAGCCCACACACCTGGGGCCCCAAGTCAGAAAGGTGGGTGGGGTGGGGACAGAGTGGCCTCCCTGGGAGATCCTGGCCAAGTGACTGAAGGGCACCAGCGTCAGGGTTCTCCTCTACTGCTCAGGACTCATACTGGCTCAGTCTTTTCTCACCAACTGGAGGGAGCGAAGCAAGAGGAAGGCATCCAAAGTGTCCTGAAATCCACTGTTGTTGTTAAAGTTGAGTTGGAGACTCCTGCTCAGTCAGAACCTTCTTTGACTAATCTGAAAAGCTGACCTCACTACCGTTGGGGAAATTGTCCTGAATTACTCAGGCTACTGATGATCAGTGGTGTATTCAGGAAGAGCTGCTCTGTCGCCAGGTCGGGAGTGTGGGAATGCAGGTGAGGGTGTGCTGCTGAGTAGATGCGCACCAATCGCAGCCAGCGGCCGGTGACTGACTGACTAGTCAGGAGCCCTGCTCCGAGGCCATGGCGCCCCACTGACAGTGCAGTGTGTAAGCACCTGCACGGCCCGGGTGGATAGCAGCCCAGCCCACATTCTGAGGCTGTGGAGGGATTTGACCGCAGGACATTTAGGCTCAGGAGAGAGGTGTGCGCTTGAATCACTCTAAGGGAAGCTCCGCGCTCAGCTGAAGTTAGCCTGGAAAGACGAGGAAGCCTATGTTTACCTGTGTGAGTGGGAGCACCACCTCAGAAGAGCGGCTGGGCCTTGGGCGGGGGGATTTGTCAGCAAGGACAGGTGAAGACGTGTGGGGAGCAAACCAGATGGAGGGGAGTGGCTTCTGGAGAGTGTTAGGGGAAGCCAGCCCCAAGGTGAGAGGTCTAGGACCTTACAAGGTGGGGCTTCCTGTGACCTTTTGCTATTGAGGCAGCCCAGGGCATGTGCAGAGGGACCAGAATGAGGAACAGTGGCCTTGTTGGCTTAGGAGTGAGGTCCTGGGAAAAGTGTTGGAAATTGGAAAGGCTTTCTGGGGACATGAGCCTGCCCTGGGCAGCCAGCGTGGGTGTCTTCTAGGCTGCTGTGTCTTCCGTTGGAGGACTGATGGTGACATAGAAGCAAAATAGAATGAATGTGGCATTCAGAGTCCTGATCAATGAGTGACGGGTGACTGCTTATTTAAGTTATTCTGAGGTAGATAGCTGAGCAAAGATGAGTGGATTGGGCCCGTGGAGTTGGGTATCTAGGTCGACACTACTTTGTGTGATGTGTAGTTTAGACTGGAATTTTCTGAAGGTGTAGTGGGGTCAGTGAGGAGATAGACACTGCCTCTGCTGTCTGCCCAGATCTCTGTGACATGCAGAGAGGGGTGGCCTTGAACTTCTTAGCCCTATTCCTCAGCAGTATGCAGACACTAGGCACCCGAACCGTCTTTCCATTTATCTTTTGTTCCAAGACTTGTAGAAGAAGGTCAAGTAGAGGTACCTTGGTGTAGTACTGCGGCCAGAGTAATGTCTGAGCTAGTTGACTTCTGGGACTTCGTTATGGCTGGGGACAGGTTCCATGTTCTCTCTTCACTAACAGCGGCATCTGGCATGTCCAGGGGGAACCGTGTAAGATAAAAAATCACAAGGCCCTTGGGCCAGAGATCAATCAAGGTCTTACAGGAACACATCAGGGGTTGCTGCCTAATGGGATAATTTCTGAATCCTTTAAAACGAATTATTTCTTATTGTGTTTATTTTTCAGTCTTCTTATGGATAAAACTTGACTTTGGGGTTACTTTAGAGGAGTATCATTACATCTATAGTATCTTACACCCAGAATAATGATGGCTGATGATGGAAATGACTGACTACAATTAACTGTTCATCTTACAGTTTGTTCCCAGACTTTCAGCTTTGAAAAAAGTGAGTTTGAGATAGAATCTCAATCCCTTTTTGGGCTTTGGATCTTTTTACACTTTAAAAAGTGTTATTAAGGACCTCAAAGGGCTTTCTGTCTATGTGGATTACAGGGATTGATACTTATAATAGAAATGAAGACTAAAATTTTACAAAAGTATTAATTTAAAAATAATGATAAACTTATTACACAGTAACACAGATTATGTTTTTATGAAAATAATACATTTCTAAAACAAAAAACACTTAGTAGGAAGAGTGGTATAAATATTTATGTCCGCTTCTGTGCTCAGTCTCTTGGAATATGTTGTTTTAGCTAAAGTAGGTGAAGACATCCAGCTTCACAGACACTGAATAGGGGGTTTCAGTAGCCTTTTCAGGTGCTTGTGAGTTCCTTTGTGACCTGATACCAAACTTGACAAGTGGTGGTTTCCTGCAGATTATTTGCAGTGTGCAGTCTGAAATCCTGTGTTAAAATTCCCGGTCTCTTCCTGCACTTTGAATAGATGTTTTACCCACGATGATGCATTTACCTGACACATGGGTCATTTGGACAACATCAGTTCACTTTTTGCAGAGGCTGAAAATGTTCATACATTTCATTACGTATAATATCAGAAAACTGATAGTTAGTGTTACTCTCATTTTCATCAGGACGGTCTTCCAAGTCTCAGGAAACTAGAGAGCCCATGGTGACAGACAGGAGTTTTCCCAGATTCTAGTTTTCATCAGAAAGCTCAGATTTGACAGTTGGCAATAAATGCTGTCAGTTCCCTGTTACCTGAGGTGCCTGCACCCTAGTCTGCAGAGCAAGTGTGTAGCCACTCAGGTAAGAATGACATTCTGTCGAGAGAGGCTGGTTGAGTTTGCAGCTCAGACAGTTAGACAAGCGTTCTTCCTTGAGACAACACTGTGCTTGGGTAAGTGACCTGATGTGGTTCCATTTTAACCAGGAATATGATAAATACACATTAAAATATATGTGTGTATACTTCATATCAATATAAATAATGAACATATGTTTAACATAAATGTTATAAATATAATAAAAGGGTCTAGATTTAAAGATTATTTTTTATTGCTTCTTCAAGGGTATTCTTAAGTGGAACTTTTTTTTTTTTTTACTGTGAACCCCTGGAGGTGAAGAATCTTTCAACTACTGGTGCCTTTGCCACAGGGTTTTGTGTGAGGAGCCTAAGGAGTGGGCACGTTGGCCAGCCAGTGCATTTGCATCCTCCAGGCAAATGTCAGCACAGTGAAAAAAAAAAGCAAGCAACATTTTAGTATTATCTTGAAAGTCATTTTGATCTTGTTTTGTAAGGGTCTGGAATCTTCAGGAGTCTTGGTTTTTGAGAACTGCTGGTCTAGGACAGCAGCTGCAAAGAACTGAGCCTCCCAGGGTTGGATGGTTGTTTGGTGTCCCTTGCTCATGGGTTGGGTTTTTTGCAAGAGCCTCAGCTTGTAGCTGGTGGACCACTTTCAGCCTGATAACATTGTATTTGTAGGAGTGAATGCTTTTAAGGGAAAGTATGTGGGAGGGGCCCACTCACCCCTGATGTCTTCAAGTGGACAAGAGCACATGGTTCTATTCCCTACCCAACCCTGAAGGCATCTGACCTCTTGCCTGTTGCTGGAGCATGGTTGTAAGATGAACCAGGGCGTTTGTCAGGCTCTTGGCATAGTGTGTTGGAGGAGGAGCCTTAAACCTGGAGTGAGTGAGAAAAGCAGAATGTGCAGGGCATATTTTAGAGCACACTTTTACCATTTCTGTGGGTAGCAGAGACACAGAGAAAGGGGGCAGGAAAGTGATGGATACCGTGACCAAGCCTTATTCTGAGCTACGAAATTGGATACAAGAGGAATTTTTAGGGAAAAGAGTTTCTTTGTCATTCTACAGCCAGTAGTGATGAGCATTTTCCCCAACTCAAGAGAAAGATCTGGGGACTTGGCTTTCACCCTGGAGGATAGAGCACTGAGTTATTGGCTCCTCGGTGCTGCATTGACAGGGAGAGGTGATCCGGAATAGGGATGAGCACATGGTCCGGAGAGGGAACGGATGCAGGGAGGTGACCGGACACTGGCTGAGCACCGCAGGCTCCTGAAGCTGCCCTCCAGTGAACAGCAAGCCTTCCTGACGTGCAGCAAGTTGCGGAAAGATCAGAGGGGCATGCACATGGAGCCTGGGCTCGTGCACAGTCTCATTTCATGTTTGTAACAGCCCCGAGAGATAGAGGTGTGAGTATCATTTCTCTTTTATGTTCAAGGTCTTTAAGTCTTAGGCTTAAATGAGTTGCTTAAAGTCACACTGCAAATAAGTGGGAGAGCTGCGAAGTGTGTGTTTTGCAGAATGACAAAGGGCAGAAAGTGCCGTTCTTGGGGGAGAGGCAGTTTTCAGTGGGCTGAGTGTGAAGGAGTGAGGGCTGCTGGGGCCGCGGGGCCGGGGTCGCACGGAGACTCGCGCCCTCAGGACTAGGCTGTCAGATGGGTGGTAGGTTTCATAGGCTTTGGTGTCTACAGAAGAGTGTAATCTTTCTGAAATGTTTTCTTGGTGATGAGGATGAGAGGCTGGAGCTTCTTCATAATCTTGGCCCCGCTAGACGGTGTGCAGTCTTAAGACTCGCTAGCAGATGATTCCCTGGCAGGGTTTGTGGTTATCTGGGGGGACATTAAAGTCACGGCTGCTGTGGAAAGGGACGTGGTGGGGACGGGTGAGTGAAGTTGTGTACGCTCCACACTAGGCCAGCTTTATCTCAGTCCTGCAGCAAGGAGCCTCGCTCCCTCACTGACCAGGCTCTGGGGACAGATTCCTATGGCATCGGAGGCCATGTGGCCATGGCAGAAGCTACGTGTTAAGTTAGAAAGCCTCCCCTCCTGTTTACAGACAGAACATTATTGCCTATTGCTCTCCACTCCCCTTCGATTTCAAATCCTAGAGTTTTATCCTAAGAAAGTGCCCTTTCCCATCACACAGGAAACCATAATCTGGTAGAGCTAAGAGCGGGGCAGAGTTGCCCACCCTCCTGCCCTTCTGCCTCCCATGTGCTGAAGTGCGCTCCTAGGGCTGGTCATCCTGGCTGTCTCTAGACACTTGGCCTTCTCCAGGGTGAGTTCCTCCAAAAGGGTTCCTCCTTTTGGTTTCATTTTAAAAGTAGACTTTACTGGACGTCTTCCTTTTGATGTGAAGCCAGCTGGGATACCCCTCAGGCGTGCAGCTGTGTCCCCAGGGCCTTGCTCAGCCACAGCACCACTTGCACAGCACTGGGCCTGTTGCCTCCCCTGCTAGACTGTCCGCCACACAAAGGCAGAAGCCACGGCTGTGTTGTTCATCACAGGATCTTCCAGAGGGCAGCCCACTGCCCACAAGTACTGGGGGCTGAGTGTATATGGAACTTGTGCCTGCACTCTCGCACAGGTGGATCCTGCGTCTGAGTTCAGTTTCCAGGACTATTGGCATCAGGGACACCTTTCTTCTGGGCCTGCTTCTGGGTGGGCTAGATTCTCTAAGTATCACTTAGATATCACACACTCAACAGCATGGCCATGAACCAATATGTGTTAGGGCAAATGGGAACACTGGGATCTTCCTGTAAAACACTTCCTAGTAATTAAGAGACTGGGAGTTGATTGGGATTCTTTCACCCTGACTAGTCCGAGGCATCCTCATCTGAGCTACAGCCCTTTGATAGTCTCTGAGAACCTTCTCCAGGCCCTGGGACACAATTGCCTGCTCTACACGTGGGGAGGAGACGAGTCACGTGGCTGGTGCAGCCCGCTGCCGTTGGTAGTAGGAGCCTTGGTTGACGCTGGAGGCATCAGAATGTCTTCCTTCCAATTCTTTTTTTATTCATTTTTATCTTTTCCAGGAAGGATGCCCTTGTCCCTCTGAAAGTCGGAACCATAAGCCCGTATGTTCTGACAGGTCTGGTTCTGGATAGGAAGTTAGTTTGATCTCTGTTGACGTAGCTTTGACTGGGCTATTAGAGTCAGCTACTGTAGAGTGGGGTTATCTATACTTAATGCGCGATGGGAGCCACAGCGTGTAGACAGACCTGCGCCACGGCGTGCCATGGCAGCCGGCTTGCTGTGGGGTCTGAGGGCGAGGCTGCTGTCTGCCACCTCCTTGACAGGTGTGCATGGCTTTCTCCTGCTCAATCGGGGGCTTGGTCTTGACTTCACAGCCAGCCTGTGTGGAGTGTGTCTAGGTCCGAGTCAGTGTTCTGGAGCATCCACTCGTCTCCTTTCCCAGTCTGTGCCTCTCTGTGGGGGAACTGGCTATCCTCTGGACATGGCCGCACTGGCGCCTCCCACTGGCCCAGTACCAGGCCCTGGGGGGTGCTGACTCTCAGTGTCCCACTCACTCCCTCTTGTCCCCAGCCCCTGCCTTCTGGAGCCTGAGTCCTTCTCTAACCACTGGATCATTTTAACAAGAAATCCATGAAAAATAAGTTCACTGATTTTTCCTATGTAGAATCATATTTTGGGGACAGCTGTGTAAAAGACAGTAATATATGAAAGGCACACACAGAAGTGTGTTCAAATAATCCTGTTTCAAAGTCCACATCCAGTCTTCCCTCCCCAGCACAGCCTCATGAGCTTCTTCCCAGGGCAGAGGGACTGTTACCTTTGAGTTCTTCAACAAATTCAGGCTGAGATTTGGAGAGAAAATCAGTGTCCCCATGCTGTACCTGCCTCTTGACCTTTGCCCCCTGCAGGTAGGACCAGAGTGGGCTTCTCTCCCACCCTGGAGCCCACTAACCATTGTCAGCAAAACTCCAAGAGAAATGACTGACCCTGTGCCTCCTCCCCCCGGCCCAAGCCTGATGCTGTAGGAAACAAGCGTGCTGCCTGCAAGGAAGGTCAAGGCCACTGTGGTAGACGCTGGGCCTCACTCCACAGTCCAGCAGCGGTGCCGCCTCCTGGTCACAGCGCCGGTTGAACTATGTCTAGACTTGGGAGCACATGGCCCAATCAGCCTTCCAAGGGCAACAGCCCTGTCCTCCTGGCCCGTTAATCCTGCGTCTCCATCTCCAGGTGACCCCTATCCTGTGCCAGGGCCCAGACCTTTTGTTCTTTCAGGACGTAGTTTCTTTGTATTTAGGGCTCATCTGTTTTTTAACTTCCTTGCATTTCAGCCACAGTTGTTTATTCACCTAGATCCCTTTCAAGTGGCCTAGGGACAGGTATTGATGAGGTGGTCTTGCTGTCACACGGTTGGCATGAGGCAGATCTCCCGATGGACACACCTCAGGGAGGGAAGAAACTCCTTTTCATGAAAGGTGGGGTTTGGGGCAGTTGGGCTACTTAAAATCCTTTTCCTCTCACTTCTCTGCTGGCCTGCACCTTTCTTATTTGAAAAGGTCTCCTCACATGCAGGCTGAAGGCACAGACTTGCTGATGGTGCCCCGAGGTCTTGTGGAGAGTCGGGACGTGGCCTGTGGTGGTGCCTGGCGACCTCAGCTGCAAGCCCACTTCCTCCTCGGGTCTCCCAGGTGGCCCCCAGTCATACACACTGTCCCCGTGAAAGCCCTCATGGGACACTGGATAGGAAACATGCTTCAAGGGAGAGATTCTTGGGAGCATTGTGCCCTTGCGGTGTGAATTCTGATTCCTCCCTGCTCTCTTGGTCTGCCGTCTGTGAAGAGGCAGTGAGACAGGTGCTGTTTTAGGAAAGGCTGCGGTGGGGATCCTTGACGCCTGTTTGTCCTCTTCTTGTTGGTCACGTGGCAAGTCTGGAGATTCTTTGCCTGGCCTTTTACCTGCAGAATATGGCTTGTGCTCAGTGCGTTGAGACTTAGAGCTGTGCCCAGGCCTTTTACCTGGAAGGCGTGGCAGTACCTGATTTCCCCGCTTAGAGGCGCTCTGGTGGGAGGTCACGCATGATGGCTGCACTTCACGTCGCCAGCAGAGCCAGACTCTCAGGCCAGTCTGGATGGATGCCCTGACCCTGGCCGCCGCCTCTCCAAGGGAGGGCACCAGGGGAACCACGGCATCTCAGTTGAGGAGCTGGTGAGGGAAGGAGGAGCCGAGTGCAGCACGGCTCCCGCGTCCCCTGCTCATCCCCAGCAGCCTCCCTCCGCTCTCCAGAGGCGTCTGCAGGGCGCCCACACTCACGCGCTCAGGATGGACTGCTGAGGGCGCAGCCACTGGAGGGCTGCATCTGCTTAGCTCATGTGCACCTCTGTGCAGCGTTCCAGGTTCGGGGGTCAGTTTGTCATTGCGAGAGGAGCAGGCAAAGAATGTTTCCCAGTATTAGCCAGTTCTGTTATCATGAAAAATGACAGACATACACAAAGGAAGAGATCGACTGTCTTATTCATTATTTATTTATCACCTAGATTCAACAGTTACAACAGTCCTCCCGCATTTGCTTTGCCTGTTATTTTTATTTAGCCCAAGCATTTTAAGATGCATCTCAGACATCATTTCATTGTTACAAGCCTCAGTATACATCTCTAAAAATACAGACATTGGTTTACACAACTGCAAAGGCATCATCATACCACATACAGTGAGCCCAGTTCCTCGTGTAATCTGATACCTAGTCCCTAATGAGCATCTCCCCAGTTGTCCCGTTTTAGCGGCTGGCTTATTTGAATCAAATTCCTAAGAAGGTAGGTCCTCAAGTTACATTTGATTGTTATATCTCAGGTGTCTTTAATCTAGAGCAGCTCCCACCCCAACTTTTTTTTCTTGTTTTTTTTTTTTTTGGCTGTGGCGTGTAGCATGTGGGATCTTAGTTCTCTGATCAGGGGTCAAACCCAAGCCCCCTGCATTGGAAGTGCAGAGTCTTAACCACTAGACCATCAGGGAAGTCCACCCTCCCCTCCAACATTTTCCACACCATTTACTTGTTGCAGAAATGGGCAGTTGTCCTGTGGACTGGCTCACATTTTGTTATTTTTCTGCTTGTATCCCTAGCCTGCTGTGGGATAGCAGCAGGTGGTTGCTGCTGTCCTGGTAGCAACTACCTGGATAGTTCCCTGTCCATCCAGGTAGTTCCCTAGCTATCCCTCCTGCTGCTGCTGCTGCTAAGTCACTTCAGTCATGTCCAACTCTGTGCGACCCCATAGATGGCAGCCCACCAGGCTCCCCCGTCCCTGGGATTCTCCAGGCAAGAACACCAGAGTGGGTTGCCATTTCCTTCTCCAGTGCATGAAAGTGAAAGTTAAGTCGCTCAGTCGTGTCTGATTCTTAGCGACCCCATGGACTGCAGCCCACCAGGCTCCTCCGTCCATGGGATTTTCCAGGCAAGAGGACTAGAGTGGGGTGCCATTGCCTTCTCCGTGCCGTCCCTCCTAGTTCCCTCAAATAAAAAGGAGTCCAGGAGGCGTGTTTGGCAAGAATGTTTCAGGTGACGCTGTGTGGTTCCTGTGGCATCAGGCCAGGAGGCAGGGGGTGTACTTGCTCTTCTTGGAGTATGCTGACATAAGGGGGTCCAGGGTTGATAGCGGGATCCTCAAAAGTATAAGAAGTTCTTGATCAGCCTTTCATCTGATGTTTTTGTCCATTTCTTGCCATGGTCTGAATCATTCATTTCATTACAGTTGCACATTTACTAGCTGGCTTGTTGCATTCTCTTGAAAGAGTATAGAGGAGGACATTCTTTCATTTTAATTACCAAGTTTCAAAAAAGGTAAAAGTTGGTATTCTGTAACTTTCAGTTTAGTCTAGTGCCTTGAGTCTGTCTCTGTCTCTGTCTGTCCCTCTTTCTCTCTCCATGCCTCCCCACCCCTTGTCGTCACTGTGAATTCGGGGATTTTGTATATTTAGTGTGTTTCAATGGATCACATTCATCATTCCTTCTGACGCTCAGTTGTCCCAGTTTTGGCCAGTGGGAGTCTATTCATAAGTTGGCATCTGTGTTCTTTGGCATGACTCCTCACATTCTGGCGTAACAAGGTGTCCCAAGGCTCGCTGTGTAAAGTGCTGCTCTGGCCTTGAGACCAGCCACTCTGCAAAGATCCCTGTGCCATTTGGTGGAGAAGGTTCCATAAGAGAAGGGACCACTGCTGTTGGTTATCATTGTTTACAGGCCTTTTTGGTGGATACCCTGAAAAAAAAAAAGAGGAAGGGAAACATGAATTCAAACAGATATTTCTAAATCAAATTTTACATTATAAGATTTTTTTCCTTAATTTTGATTTTATGTCAGTATCTCACTTCTTTCACTTTGAATCTCGCTTCCTAACATTACCATAATGAGTTATTTGCATTATCCTACTTTATGAACATACATTTGTTATAACTCAGTTAAACTATGAAAGAAGTTTAAGTTCTTTGCAGCTTTATTTATCAACAGAATTTCCCTCTAAGTATGGACACTCAGTCTCTTGTACTTAAAAGTCTTTTGTGGATAATGGGAAAGTTAAGATTCATTTTCTTCATTTTGTTTTAAAATTTTAGGAATTGCTTTTCTTGTTTATTTAATTTCATTTTTTGAATATATAAACATATGTTTCCAAAGCCAAAACAACATAATGTTACATTCAGAGAAATTTTACTTCATTCTTTTCTTCTTCCTCCTGTTTAAATTCATTTTGTATTAAACAAAAACAGACTTTCAGATGTAGAAAACAAACTTAACTGTAACCAAGCAGGATAATAGGAGTGGAGGAGATAAAATAGGCATTTGGGATTAACATATGCATGCTACTACATATAAAATAGAAAACAGCAAGGGCCTACTCAAGCACAAGGAACTATACTCAATATCTTGCAATAACCATAATCTGAAAAGGAATATATATCTAAATGTATAACAGAATCACTTGTTGTACACCTGAAACTAACAGAACATTGTAAATTATGCTTCAATAAAAAATTCATTTTGTATTATCTTTCTCCATGTTTACTTTTATACATCACATAAAGATATATGTAAATAATTCACATTCCCCTCCTTTTTTGCACAGAAGGTAGCAGGTTGGATATATTAATCTGTGCCTTGTTTTTTTTTTTCCTAGACAGTATTACCTGGGCCTGGAGAAGGGAATGGCAACCCACTCCAGTATTCTTGCCTGTAGAATTCCATGGACAGAGGAGCCCGGCTGGCTACAGTCCATGGGGTCACAAGAGTTGGACACGACTTGGCAACTAAACCACCTGCACCTGCACCTGCGCTTACTTGTGTCAGTGCATCATGCTCATCCCCATTCCCTCTTTTTGATGGCTGAGCAGTAGTTCCCTGTAAGGAAGCCCCATAGTTGATTCAAGCCCTCCCCAGTGGGTGGGCCTTGGGCTGCCTGCAGTTTTGCTGTGACAGGTACCGCATGAGTGAATAAACTGGCCATCTCCTATTTTGCCAGTATATTTGGGATAGATAGATGCATATATAATTTTTCACACACTAATTATATTTTCTTTTGCTGAAACGTTGGTTGTTTAGATGAATTACATTATCCTGACACTTCCATCTGGAAACAGTACCATTTATTTTGCAAATTTTTTTTTTTTGGCCATGCCACTTGGCATGTAGGATCTTTGTTCCCCGACCAGGGATTGAACCTGCATCCCTTGCATTGGAAACTTGGAATCTTAACTGCTGGACCACCGGGGAGGTCCCCTTATTTTGTGATTTTAATGTTAAAGAAACCTCCTCAAGCCTTTATGTACCCTGTCTTTGTATTGAGCATAGTATTGAGAAAGTTATTCAAAGATCTGTTTATTTCATTAACTAAGTAACTGAAGTATCACTTGCTGAGCATAATACAGGACATGCAAATGTAGCTAAGGCATCCTAAACCTCAAAAGATTTCACATTGAGTACTTGGGGATTTTCTTCTGTGTCTATTTGGTGTATATTTTGTCCCATGTTGGTTATCAAAAGTCTGGTAATAAGGCAGTGGAAAATATACCTTTATCTGCTATACCAGAATGAAGCAGGACATATCTGCAGGAGAGAGGAGGTGTCATTAAGTACCCTGTGGATGCATCCAGTAGGTATCCATTGAACACCTCTGCTTGGCCAGAATGTAAGTGAGCAACATACTAAGTTCCTCCCTCCTGGCGTTTACTTTCTAGCACAGGAGACAGAACAAAAAGCAAGGAACAATTAGATAAATTACAAGTTCACTGTACTTTGAAGGAATCAAATAAGAGATTTAAATAGAGTCTTAGCCAGGAGCCTTCTTGAGGAAGAGGAGAGAGAGGCAGCTGACACACCCAGCCGTGTGTGAGGTTGGGGCAGGTGGGGGCAGGGCCGTGCAGGACCTTGGGTTTTAGGTTAAGGATTGGGATTCTGAACATCAGGAAACCATTGGGACAGTTAAGCGAGGGAATGACTCTTGATACCAGCATGTCATATATTTACTTTCTCTGGATTGGAGGGCTCCTCAGTATTGTGTTTCAGTGCCAGAAGCAGCAAGATTGTTCCTTCTGAGGTTCCAAATGGAGGGAGTTTTCCTTATTGCTCCTTTGTGTAGACAGCTGCTTCTCATACTCACATGTAGGTCTTCTGAGGATTTCTTCTCTTTTTCAATAATATTAGCCCTTGGTGTTGCTCAGATAATTACAGTCAGTGGTTGTAATTGGATTATGTCCTTGGGCTGTGAATGGGAGCATGATATCTACAAATTCTCTTCTTCAGACCTGCAAATCCAAGAGACACATCTCTGGAAGAGAGAGCTCCTTCCTCAAGATCACAGGAGGTCTGTATCAGCACTGTCTCACTTATTGGAAATTGATTATAGAATCCATGGCAATTTTCTGGATGAGAAAGGCATTTTCAGTGTATGTGTTTACATTTCTGTTACAGGAGACCGCCAGAGCAACAGCTGTGCAGGGAGACCTCACAAGGAAGGATTGACACACCTGGACCCGCGGTGCTTGCTTCCTGGGAGGCTCCTGTCTGATGCGAAGGAAGCAGGATGTCATAGTGACTTTGCAAGGGGAGGCTCCCGGGGACCGAGGCCAGCACGCAGGACCACGCCCTCGGCTGCAGGGGACACTGGGCAGGCCTTTCCCTGCAAGTGAGACGAACGAGATTATTCTGCAAGAGGAAGATTCCAGGGGCTTAAAAGCACAAAGGTTTGCACCTTGGCAGCCTCTTGGAATGTTGACAGCTCAGGATCTAAAAGAAAGTGCTGTGTTAATGAGTTCCAGAATTGATGTGGATATACATGTCACCTTATAATCAATAATAATACTGAGTGAGGAACACTATGCAGGAAGAAACCTTCCATAGAAAGACAGGCAGGGAAAAGCTTAGGCCGACCTCAGACCTCCCGCATAGAGCCAGCCTGAGATAAACGCCACCATGGCCAAATGAGAGACTCTGAGACAGCCGCCTGTAACTGTAGTCTTTGTAAGGAAATCTCTAAATCACGATACCAAATAGGAACCATGATCTACAAGTGCCCCATGTGCAGGGAGTTTTTCTCTGAGAGAGCAGATCTTTTTATGCATCAGAAAATTCACACGGCTGAGAAGCCCCATAAATGTGACAAGTGTGACAAGGGTTTCTTTCATATATCAGAACTTCACATTCACTGGCGAGACCACACAGGGGAGAAGGTCTATAAATGTGACGATTGCGGTAAGGATTTTAGTACTACGACCAAACTTAACAGACATAAGAAAATCCACACAGTGGAGAAGCCCTATAAGTGTTACGAGTGTGGCAAAGCCTTCAATTGGAGCTCACACCTGCAGATTCATATGAGAGTTCATACAGGTGAGAAACCCTATGTCTGTAGTGAGTGTGGAAGGGGCTTTAGCAATAGTTCAAACCTCTGCATGCATCAGAGAGTGCACACCGGAGAGAAGCCCTTTAAATGTGAAGAGTGTGGGAAGGCCTTCAGGCACACTTCCAGCCTGTGCATGCATCAGAGAGTCCACACAGGAGAGAAGCCCTATAAATGCTATGAGTGTGGGAAGGCCTTCAGCCAGAGCTCCAGCCTCTGCATCCATCAGAGAGTGCACACCGGGGAGAAGCCCTATAGGTGCTGTGGTTGTGGGAAGGCCTTCAGCCAGAGCTCCAGCCTCTGCATCCATCAGAGAGTGCACACGGGGGAAAAACCTTTTAAGTGCGATGAGTGTGGGAAGGCCTTCAGTCAGAGCACCAGCCTCTGCATCCACCAGAGAGTGCACACAAAGGAGAGGAACCATCTCAAAATATCAGTTATATAAAGTGTTTTGCTAAGAGTTAAAAAAAAATTCTTAAAACCCATAAGTGCCACTAGGAAGGAAAAACCCTATAAATACCTACATTGATCCAAGAAATTTTTACAGCAGGACCCAGCAGAACATTGTTTTCCAGGAGGCATGTGTGAGGGTGAGTTTTTGGATTCATGCCAAGTGTGTTGCACAGCTTGTGAATCTGGAGCTCCTGTGAGTGTGTGCCCTGGGCAGGCTGTGAGGTCCCAGTCGTGGGTGTGCATTTCCTGGGATTCTGGTGGGATAACTACACAGGAAACCATGGCTGTTGCACAGCCTCCCAAGTCACCTGTCTACACTTAACCTGAAAGTTAGCCCAGATACTGCCCCATTTCAGGAACTCAACGATCTTCCTTCTCTTGATCCCAGGTGAATGCATCTGAAAATGGCCAGCTCCCACCAAGTAGTGTTCTGGCACTTCAGAGGTTACCACTTGGTTTAGCCTTTTCATATCTGTCCATGTATCCCATTACTTCTGCACTCACTTAACCCGTGTATCCTCTAAATGCCCATAAATATCACCCCTTCCTAGATGGCATCAAATTTCATTTTAGGCTTAAGGTGACTCATGATGGCCACTTTGCCTATCAGAGAAAATCATTGGCAAGCATACACACCCTTGAACTTTAATTTTGTGAATTCTGCTAATCACTGTGTCACTATGTTAGACTTAATTTTCTAGTGGCTACATCACATATTTTTAACTTGAATATTTTTTGTTTTTTTGGGGGGAAAAATAGCTGAATGTAAATAGGGAGGAGGAAGTGAGCGGAGTTAGGACTTTTCTCCATCCAGAACTGCCCTCTGGGGCTCCTTTAGTAACACGTGGAGCCACTTTGCCGTAGGAGAAGCGGATGGTAGGAGGCGTCCCTAATAATAGTTTCTGTTTCTGTAATTTTGGGCAATAATGTGTAGGATTACATATCCATTCCTTTGTAGGCAGGAAAGTCTCTGTTAACCTCTCCTTTCCTTTCTTCATTCATTGGACAAGTATTTATTGAACACCTCCTATGTGCCAGGCACTGTGCCCCTTGCGGGGGATACCACTGAGTAAGACAGACAAGGGCCCTACTCTCGTGGAGTTGACTTCTGGTGGAGGAGACAGATGATAAGCAAGTAAACAAATAACGTAGTGTGAGATAGTGATTAAGTGCTATGGAGAAAATAACCTAGGGTGATGATTTAGAGCGGTGGGGGAGGGTG
>SJYQ01095357.1:33949-61992 GCA_006410935.1 Redunca redunca
TGGGGGGGGGGGGGGGGGGGGGGGGGGGGGGGGCAGCGGTAGATAGAGGTCAGGGAGGCCTTTGTGCGGGCGAGGGCAGCGCGGGGATGGCTGTGGAGCGCAGGTGCCCAGCTTTCACAGGTGGGGCGGCCCTGCGGTGCGCAGTGGGCGGAGCAGAAAGCGCGGCCTGGTGGTGAGTGTAGTGAGCAGCGGGGCGGGGGAGATGCTGAACCCTCAGTATCCTGACGTTTATAGGCCCTTTTTTTTTTTTTTTTTTTGCTACATTGATATTAAAAACTCATGTGGAGGAACTCCAGGAATGTTTAGAAGACCAAAAGTCCCCAATGACAACAAAAAGCAACTAAGTTTGAACTTTGTTTCTCTCCTCATTCCTGTTTTTGTTGATTTCCCACATGTAGTCCTTTTTGCTCAGGAAGTCTTTGGGGGAAATTAAGGCTTTTTGAAAGCTTTGAACTGGGTGATCAGGTTAGCAGTGTCTGTCCACTGTCTTGAGAGGTTGGAAAATGAACTACCCGAAATAGTCACCGAAATATGAAACAAAGCTTGATTTTCTCTTCATATTTGAATTAATTTCTTCTGTTTGACTGGAAGGGGTTTTTGTATAACTAAAACCTCAGCGCATAAAGGAGATTTAAAAGGGGCACATAACTGAGTAGGTGAAGGTAGAAGATGGGATTTGGGGGCGGTACATGTGTTACCATCTGAATTTACATGTGGATAGCTCTGTTAACAAGCCTTTGGGAAGTCACTTCACATAACTTTCCTCCTTTTTGCAAAGAGAGGGCTGGCTTAGTTATTTGATAAAGCCCCTTCCAGACCTGAATTCCTCGACTACGATTTACTGTAGTGTCTTAACCCTCTTTCATGTCACAGTAGTGTGGAGCATTAGAGAAAAGCCTAGACTTTTAGTTGATAGCGAGCCAGTTGAAATATCACTGATAGAATTTTAGTTTTAGGAAAAATTGGTTTGATTTCTAGCTTTTATTACTATTAGGTATGTGAGCTTGGGCAAAATCGCTTAATCTTTGAGTCTAGTTTTCTCACATACAAAATGAGGACATTAGGCTAAATGATTTCCGAGTTTCCAGCTAGTCCTAGAGTTCTATATTTCTACATAGTTGAATTATTTTATCATGCTGTTGCTGGGGAATATGACTAACACTTTTGAAGCTACTAATTTTATGTCGAGCTTTAAAGTCCATAATTGTTATCTTTGGAAAATATTATTTGACCTACAGTATGTCCAAATCAATTTAATAAAATCACTTTATAACAGGGTTCTGTGCTTGACATAACAGTGGTATAAATTTGCTGGGGAGTGTGTGTGTGTGTATGCTGGAGTGGGCTTGTGCATTATGTGTAGGTGACCATATGATATAGTGAAGAGGTTGCTGTTAATACTCAAACATGGACAACAAGCCTAAACTGGGACCATCCCAGCAAACCAAGATGTGAGGATGCCCTGGCCCAGGGGACAAGCAGTTGACCAAGGAACCATGAGGTCTGTGGCAGACTGGAGAAAGCCCATCCTCCTGAGAGGATGGCCTGCTCAGCGGTAGCTGTTTGTTTCCATCGTGGAAACCAGGCCTCAGGGTCCCTGCGTGGTCTGCTCTTTTAAGGAAAAACCAACAATCCAGATTTTTACTTAAAATTTAATTATTTTTAAAGGTTAGCAATTCACATTTCCTGTGTGACCCATTTTGGTATTTGTATGAAGAAAATAGCAACCCACTCCAGTATTCTTGCCTGAGAACTCCCATGGCCAGAGGAGCCTGGCGGGCTATACGTCCACAGGGTCGCAAAGAGTTGGACACAACTGAGCAACAGTTACCTGCATGCTGCCCATAGGCTTTTATTTCACTTTGCAAGCTCTGCTGTGGCCCCTGATGGCTGTCGCCCACCTCTGCTAAGGCCTGACACCTTTCAGCCAAGTGGTGGCCCAGACCTGAGCCACAGTCTCTGATAGTGGGTCTGGCATCCATCTGCCTCTTGGGGCGAGTCTGCTCCACTTCTGGTTGAGGTGGAAGTAATCCAGACAACCCTTGCAGTGTGAGTGGGGTGGGGCAGAGAGGTCACATTTCCACTCACGTTCACCCATCAAGTCACTCCTGTGCCTGCTGGGGGTTCAGGTATGAGAGAGAGAAGTCAGGGCTCACTTCCCAGTTTCCCAACGCCCTCCCAGGGGCCTTCCAACGATTGGTTCAGTTATTCCCGCAAATTTAAATTATTAAGCAATGTTTTCTGTACAGCCTGCTGTTATCCTCAGCAATTTGAAAATAATAAGTGAAAGCAAATATCAGAAGCTAGGAAAAATACTCAATGGTGAAATCAAACCCTGAAGAAGAGGTGAGAAAGGGGTTGATAATGATCACAGGGCAGGAAGCAGATTATCAGTATAAATTGTATTGCTGAGTTGGTACATGGATTGAGATGAAGAGGGGTGAGGAAGCGGAAGGTGATAGAACCCTTACTCTGTGACCTTGAGCTTAACTTCTCTGAACCTCCGGTTTCTCATTTGTAAAATGGTTTTGAAAATAACCTAACCTGGGAGATATTTGAGAAAATGAAATAAACACATATAAAGTACCTTCATGCTGTCGCTTCAGTCGTGTCTGACTCTTGGCAACCCTATGGACTGTAGCCTGCCAGGCTCCTCTGTCCGTGGGATTCTCCAGGAAAGAATACTGGAGTCAGTTGCCATGCCCTCCTCCAGGGGATCTTCCTGAGCCAGGGATAGAGGCTGCATCTCTTACGTCTCCTGCACTGGCAGGCAGATTCTTCACCACCAGTGCCACCTGGAAAGCCCGTGAAGTGCCTAACCTTTAGTAATGTAACAGATAATTATTATTAATCCCAGTTGCCTATTAAGGAAGATGAGTCATGTTATCTGGAGTCCTTTTGTCCTGTTGAGCACTGTGATGGGTCTGGACATTTGCATTTGGGGTGGGACCCGGAGAAGGCTGAATGGCTCCACGTGGTGAGAAAGCAAAGAACTCGAGTGTCCCGGTATAGTCTGAGACGAGAAGATACAGAGTGGACTTAGGAAGGGAATTGAAGAGAGGGACCCAGCAGGGCAGGGTGGTGTCTGGTTGCATGCTGTCCCGTATGGACCCTCGCGACCACAGAGTCCTTCCCCCTGAAGTCTTGGGATGCTCAGTCTGTGCGGATTTCTTACGGAAACTCATGGAAGGGCCAAATGCTGTGTCCAGACTGAAGTGGGGCAGAACAACTAAGTACCACACATCAATAGTTCTGGGGCCAGGGGAGGGCAGCCCTGAGACACACACTCCAAGGGCCTCAGAAATTCTGGGAGAGCTTCCAGCTCTCACTAGCCAGTGTCACCCAAACCCTGCGGGCAGGGAGGCCTCCAGGTGTTATCGCTTGGTTCCCACTCCTGGTGTGCATAAGATAGAGTAATTCTGAGGTCAGAAGGACACAAAGACATTTTAAATCATTCTCACCTTATGTTTTAAAATATTAAGAGGCACACGAGCAACTCTGGAGGTTCCCGGGCCCTGTGTTTGTCACATGTGTCAGCGGAGGTCTTGGTGGACTGTGACCCGTTGAACCAAAGCACTTTCATTGTTCAGATGCAGGTATAATATTGGAGAAGGAAATGGCAGCCCCCTCCAGTATTCTTGCCTGGGAAATCCCATGGACCGAGGAGCCTGATGGGCTATAGTCTGCAGGGTCGCAAAGAGTCAGACACGACTTAGTGACTAAACAGCAAACAAGTATAATAGATGCAACTAAAATACATTTTTAGAATTAAGATAATAGCACATATATGATGCTCTTACTGATTTTCAGGTGAATTTACACAATTTATAGCCTATTTTGCATGTACCCCATCAGTCTTGCTCCTCCATACTGCTTCAGAAAGTGGGTTCACCCTGACTTGGCCTCCTCCTCTGTAAAGTTGATCTTGGCCCAGGTCTTCTCTGCATCATGAATTAGAGTGGGAGTGTCATGTTGAGTTTTTAGACCCAGGATCTATAGATGGGTCTCAAAGAGATCCAGAACCTTCTTAAACTGTATGCAGAGTTTTGTGTACCTGTGGGTATATAGGCGTTTTTCAGGGAAGGCAGTCTTTTCAATTTAGCTTGTGACTCTGATGGATAAAGAACACTGATTGAGAAGAACTTTCTGATTGAGCCACACAGTTATTGTGCAGGGACCTTGGGAAAAGGGATACCTAAGAGGTCAGAACAGCAGTGGGTCACTGGGATGAACCGAAAGCTGGGTAATAAATAGTAAAAAAAAACAACAAAAAAAGTAACGCTGTGCTGTGTTGTGAGGCAAGAAGACACTGTTGGCGTAAGGTGAAAGATCCATGTGTACCTGTTAGGGTGGGCTCCGTGCAAGCCTGTGTTCCAATAGTGTCCTGTGCTCAGGGGAGAAGTCCTGTGAGCAATGCGAGAGGGTCTGTGTAGGTGAGGACAGCTGGGTCTTTCAGAAGGACTGGCTGGACACGCGAGGAGTCAGCTCCATGCGTGGAAAATGCCGGAGTCACAACTGAGTCGCTCTTAGTTGCTGGAGAGGCAGTTCCTGATGTAAAGTTGGAGTGAGGGCCCCAGTGCTGGGGTAGGTTGTACTTAGATTCAAATAAACCTATTCACATCACTTGGTGTCGTGTCCTTCCATGTTTAGTTTCTGTGTCCCCCTTCACTTGCTTGGTATACCAAATTAAGGAAATATCTCCCTATTCATGGTTAAAGCAATCACCTTGAGCCTTCAGCCTGTCCGTTCGCCAAAGTGTCCTCTGCTCTTGCACATCCCCTCCCTTTCTGAAATAAGCTCAAGACCCACAGGGACTTAATCCAGAGAGTAAGTCCTCCTCCTAACATCCTGTGAGGAATTAGCTGGAAATGTCAACTAGTGACCAGCAGGCCATAGAGCATCACTACTGCCAACAGTGTTTGGAGAAGAATCAGTTTCTATGTACTGTTGCCAAGACAGCTCACTCGATCCAGTACACATCAGAAGAAATCAAAAGAAAGAGAAGTATAAAATATGGCAAGGGACTTCCCTGGCGGTCCAGGGGTCAAGACTTCACCTTCCAATACAGGGGTTGCAGGTTTGATCCCAGGTTGGGGAACTAAGATCCCACATGTCTCAGGGCCAAAAAGTCAACACACAGAAGCAAAATTGTGACAAATGCAGTAAGGACTTTAAAAATGGCTCACAGCAAAAAATCTTTAAAAACCATAAGACAGCAGGAGTAGATGTCAACATAGTATTCATCATAGTGAGGCCCTGGTGGCTCAGACTAAAGAATCAGTTTGCAATGCAGGAGATCAGGGTTCAATCCCTGGGTCAGGAATATCCCCTGGGGAAGGGAATGGCAACTCACTACAGTATTCTTGCCTGGAGAATTCCATGGACAGAGGAGCTTGGTGAGCTATATAGTCCATAGCGTCACAAAGAGTTGACTGAGCGATGAACACTTTCAGTTTTCATTATAATATGAATGGATTAAATTCTGGACATTTTCAAGTTGAACGGTAAACTTCACCACAAATATGTGTACAGGTTGATTATAAGAGACCATGTACAAGAAAGAAGTGACACAAAGGTTGAAAATAAGAAAGTGAAAAAACATATCAGGAAAATATTAACAGAAAGAAAGTCAGTGGTGGCAGCCTTGCCAATAAAATGCAAGGTAAAAAGCATCCATTTATGCAGGAAATAATTTGTCAGGCTAAATAGTTATGTGCCTTTGTTCAACTAAAAACAAAGCTTTGAAAGAGAGAGTTTATGTGTTTAGAGGTACAGTGAGAAATTAATTCCCAATCACAACAGAACATATTAATCCTCATATCTCAGAACCTGCAAATCAATTAGACAAAAATCATCACTGTTAACCAACTTAATCTAAGCTATCTCTGAACTTTGTGCCAACAAACCCTCTTGGAGCATTCATAAAAACTGACCATGTTTTATGCCAGAAAGAAAATCTCATCAGATTCCAAAATGCATAAATCCCACAGGCCACATCATCTGACTGTAAAACATCTTACCAATCAAAGGTGCTGAGAAGGAGACAAAAATCCTATCCACTTGGAAATTTACAAAAAACTAGCAAAACCTCCCCTTCCCCTTCAGGTTGACGGCTAAGCAGGAAGTCAGTGCATGTACAAACTGTTTAGAGGTGAATGGCAGTGACAGTACCACGTAACGTATCTCAGTTGTGATGGAAATGAGTAAAAAATTTTATAGCCTTAAATTCATCTATTAGGTAAGAAATGTTAAAAGTAAACTGAGCTGGGGACTTTCCTGGGGGTCCAGTGGCTAAGATATCATGCTCCCAATGCAGGGGGCCCAGGTTCGATCCCTGGTCAGGGAACTAGATCCCACATGCTGCAATGAAGATCAAAGATTCCGCATGCCACAGCTAAGACCTAGCACAGCCAAGTAAATACATGCTAAAGAAAAACCATAAACCAAGCCTTTGAACTTAATACGCTTGATCTTTATCAAGACCATTTTTTGTTCTTGTTCCTTTCACCTATCACTGTGCTGAGTCATTTTGAAAAAATAAGGATAACCCATAACATACAGCACTGTTAGGACCCCAAGGAGTTGTTGGGGAGCAGAAGAGGGGCCCCCTGGATCCACATAGATAAGGTTGCCTAATGAAGTGCAGAATGCCTGGTTACGTTTGATTTTCAGATATCTGACCTACTGATGCTAAAACTCACTCATCGTTTGTTCATTAATCTGGGATTCACATCTAACCAAGTGCCTTCTATTTTCATTTGCCAAACCTGGCACCCCTGGCTGAAGGAAGGAGGGGAAGGGGCTCTAGTTTTCAGGGAGGGGTGTCATAAGGGAGTGAAGGAGACCCTCAGTGGGGTGAGTGGACAGCCCATTGGGCCGGACTGGAAGCAGGGAGACCTTTCTGGTTTCCGCAGTAAAGAGAGGCTGCACACCCTGGTGACATGGTTCCCAGGCAACGGGGAGAGGGAAGGTTCTGGGTTGATAAGAATAGTCCGATCCAGGACTCTTGGGCACCTGGACCCTGGGAAAAACCTGTGTGGGCCCAAGTACTGAGGCTGGGGCTGTTGGGGGAGAAACCTCTGGTGACGATGGGGGCAGGGATTTGGAGCACAGTGTGGAGGCAGGGATCCAGGTGGGCACATCCTCATAGCCCCCGAGAGGGTCCAAGTGGGGCTGTCTAAAGCATGGACCCCAGGGCAGGGGCTCCTTCTGACCAGATGCGTACAGAGACTGAGCTTGGGATGATATCAGGCCAGACGGGCCCAGTAGAAATTTTTTTTTTTTACTGTATATTTAAATATATATGGCTTTGATGTGAAGCATTTTTAAAGTCTTTATCGAATCTGTTGCAACACTGCTTCTGTTTTGTGTTTTGTTTTTTTTGGCCACGGGCACCTGGGATATTAGCTTCCCGACCAGGGATGGAACCCACACCTCCTGCACTGGAAGGCAAAGTCTTAACCACTGCACCACCAGGGAAGTTCCCCAAATGAAATTTCTGCCCATGTGAATACACAAAAGTAATATTTACAGAACAGCCATTCTGAGGAAAGGAAGGACAAAAAACCGGAGTCCGTGAACTCCAGCCGTCTTTGATCACACATCTAGGGCATTCACTAGTTGACATTCTCCGGTCTCTTCCTGATTTCCCCTGTGTTCTGATCTCACGTTTGCCAAGGTGCAGACCTCAGACCAAGTGGCTGGGAGATGTGTGAATAACTCTCTTTCCAGCGTTAAGTGTTTTCCATCGAAACAAAAGTGCTAATCAATATCCTCAAGAGATCCTTGTACTGCAAGAAGCCTGGGAGAAAGACTGCTGGCAACCTCAGTGCTCAGTGCGGGGCATCCTCAAAGGCTCGAGAGGCCGGTGTTGTCAGGGATCCCTGCAGGGAAGTGGCTTGTGATCCTCATCAGCTCTGAAGCATCACCTGGGGCCTCTTCTCTCTTCTTTTCTTCACACTCTCAGAGAACTCGCACTACATCATGCGTGTTCAAGTTTCCCGAAGTCCTCGGGCCCCTGTGATCACTGCCTCTGAATATTGACACAGTTGTAGTGCGATGATAGATGGTGTATGTATGTTGTTGTTGTGTAGTTCCTAAGTTGTGTTTGACTCATTGAGACCCCATGGACTGTAGCCCGCCAGGCTCCTCTGTCCATGGGATTTCCCAGGCAAGAATACTAGAGTGGATTGCCATTTCCTTCACCAGGGAATCCTCACAGCTCAGGGATTGAACCGTGCATTGGCAGGCCGATTCTTTTACCACAGAGCCACCTGGGAAGCCTCCAATACAATTTTAATATGCACACCAATGGGGTGAAGCAATCACTCAATAACCCCCTTGAGTATGGAACAGTAAAATAGATATGTTTGCTTTGGAATTAATTCTATTTCATTTGCCTTCATGATTTAGTCTTGAATAATATAATCAAATTAGCTGACATTACTTAAGCAAACTTGAGTTATGTGAGTAATTGGGAAAGAGCCAATTATTTGATGGAAAAAAGCCAAGCTGGGATTCTTTTTTTTTTTTTTTCTCCTGGGTAAAGAAAGAATAGTCTAGAAGTTGCTGATTCATTCATGTTGTTGTTGTGTCGTTCAGTCACTAAGTCGTGTCTGACTCTTCAAGACCCTTGGCCTCCACTATCTCCTGGAGTTTGCTCAAACTCATGTTGTTTGAGTCGGTGACACCATCCAACCACAGTTGAATATTAATCATACACTAAAGAGTTTTATGTTCTCTGGATAGTTTGGGGTATTTGTTAAGACCATGAAGTAGTGAGAGATTTTCATTTTCCTTTTCTAAAACAAAGAATGCTCTCAGGGAATCTCCCTGGCTGTCCAGTGGCTAAGACTTCACCTTCCAATGCAGGGGGCGCAGGTTTGATTCCTGGTCTGGGAGCTAAGATCCCACATGCTTTGCTGCCAAAAAGCCAAAACATAAAACAGTAGCAGTGCTGTGAAAGTGAAGTTGCTCTGTCCGACTCTTTGAGACCCCGTGGACTCTAGCCTACCAGGCTCCTCCGTCTATGGGATTCTCCAGGCAAGAATACTGGAGTGGGTTGCGATTTTCTTCTCCAGGGGATCTTCCCAACCCAGGGATTGAAGCCGGGTCTCCTGCATTGTAGGCAGATGCTTTACCCTCTGAGCCACCAGGGAAGGCCAGAAATACTGTAACAAATTCAATGAAGACTTTAAAAATGGTCCCTGTCAAAAAGAATGTATCCTTATACTGAAGAACAATTTGCTTTATTATTTACTTTTTACTAGAAATAATGTTGCTATCATCTTTATTAGAGTTGATACATCCACCCATCTATTATTGAAGTATAATTTTCCTGCAATATTGTGTTATAGGTACTTAACTGATTTGATATTTCTTTACATTACAAAATGATCACTAGGCTAAGTCTAGTTACCATCTGTCACTATACACATCTTTTAAAAATATTCAGTTCAGTTCAGTTCAGTCGCTCAGTCGTGTCCGACTTTGCGACCCCATGAATCACAGCATGCCAGGCCTCCCTGTCCATCACCATCTCCAGGAGTTCACTCAGACTCACGTCCATCGAGTCCGTGATGCCATCCAGCCATCTCATCCTCGGTCATCCCCTTCTCCTCCTGCCCCCAATCCCTCCCAGCATCAGAGTCTTTTCCAATGAGTCAACTCTTCGCATGAGGTAGCCAAAGTACTGGAGCTTCAGCTTTAGTATCATTCAGTATTATTGGCTGTATTTCCCATGTTGTCCATTTCATTTCCCATGACTTATTTATTTTGTAACTGGAAGTTTGTACTCTCAATTGCCCTCACCTATTTCTAGAGTAGATACGTTTTAGAACAAAACTAAAGAAAACCACCCAGATCTATTTTATTAGCATGGCAGAGTCAAATGCTAAAGTTATTCTACCTAAGGAAATAAGAGCTGTTGAGCATTGAGAACTTGACCGTTCTATGTCACATGGCTAGAGTGGTCAAAAATGTAGTCCTCGGTTATTTGGCATCAAGCAAGTTAAAAATCAAATCATTTCACCTGGAAAAAAAAATGAAGTGACGTGGCTTTAAATGCATGTTTAGCCCCCTCTAGTGGTCAAAGGGGGTGGGTCAGGGCTATTATACAGGTTCTTTATTATCCATCTGGGTTCCCTACCTCCCTGCATGCGTGCGTGCTAAGTTGCTTCCACCGCGTATGACTCTTTGGGACCCTATGGACTTGTGGCCCACCAGGCTCCTCTGTCCATGGGTTTCTCCAGGCAAGCATACCATGCCCTTCTCCATCCCTGCCTCCCTGCTGCTGCTACTGCCAAGTCGCTTCAGTCGTGTCCGACTCTGTGCAACCCCATAGACGGCAGCCCACCGGGCTCCCCTGTCCCTGGGATTCTCCAGGCAAGAACACTGGAATGGGTTGCCATTTCCTTCTCCAGTGCATGAAAGTGAAAATTGAAAGTGAAGTAAGTCGCTCAGTCGTGTCCGACTCCTAGCGACCCCGTGGACTGCAGCCTACCAAGCTCCTCCGTCCATGGGATTTGCCAGGCAAAAGTACTGGAGTGGGTTGCCATTGCCTTCTCCGCCATACCTCCCTACAACTTTCTAAACATTTTTTTTTCCCTCTCGGAGAGGGGGAATGAAAAAACTTCCATTCTACACCTGTTCTCTGGATTACTTTAAGAATATTTTTGTTGTCTGTAAAGCATCTTTCTGAGTCCACCGACCCCAAATGCTGTGAAAGCAACTCCTGCGAATGTTACAAAACTTCACAATCCCAAGTTTTTGCCCATTCTCTGTTCAATTTATTCCTTTCTTATCTGTTAAATGTTGCCTCTCATGCCCCTTTGTTTCATATGTTTAAGTTCTTTGTTAATTATAAGTTTTATTAATTATATCTAGGCTAGTCCTCCAATGATCACTCATTTAAAAGATAAAAAGATATAATTAATTGGGCTTCACTGGTGGTTCAGTGGTAAATAATCTGCCTGCCAATGCAGGAGACATGGGTTCAATCCCTGGTCCTAGAAGATCCCACATGCCGAGGAGTAACTGAGCTTGTGCACCATGCTATTAAGCCTGTTCTTCACAACCCGGGAGCTGCAACTACTGAGCCTCTGTGCTACGCCTACTGAAGCCCGAGTACCCTAGAGCCCGTGTCCAAAACAAGAGAAGCCACCGCAATGAGGAGCCCTTACTTTGAAGCTAGAGAGTGGCTCCTGCTCTCTGCAACTAGAGAAGACTCGTGCAGCAACAAAGACCCACACAGCCAAAAGTACATTTTAAAAATTATTTAAAGATAAAACTAATAATGCTAAGAAGACTTTGTGGCTTTGTTTTGTGAGAGGTGCATGCCGAGTCACTTCAGTCGTGTCCGACTCTTTGCCACCCCATGGGCTGTAGCCCGCCAGACTCTTCTGTCCATGGGATTCTCCCAGCAAGAATACTGGAGTGGGTTGCCATGCCCTCCTCCAGGGGATCTTCTGGACCCAGGGATCAAACCCATGTCTCTTACATCTCTTGCATTGGCAGGCAGGTTCTTTTCCACTAGTGCCACCACGGGTAGTATTATGTGAAAAACAGAAGCCGGATGTGATTTCATCAGGCAATGTCTTTGGGATAATATAAAATGAAAATTAAGAGTCTAGCTTATAAATCATTGAGTTACAAACCATTACTTCACTTGTGCTGTGGCTTGAAAAAGCAGATTTCCTTCCAAGAGCGCAGACCATTGCCTGTAAATCATACCACGGATGATAATGTTTTTAAAAAAGACTCTTAAACAACTGCTTGGTGAAGCGTGCCAAGTGTTTCTGATAAGAAAGCCTATTGATGAAGCAATTCTTTTTGGCTCTCCATATCCCAAGCATGTGTGTCAGCAGATTAACATCATCTTCCCTTTTCATTTTCCTGCGGGGCTCATCAGTGACCATTATCTGACCAAAGAAAGCTCTGCTAAACGTAGAAGAGTGCTCAAAAGATGGTTGAATGGCACAGCAGCCCAGTAGGGCATATTTTAGCTTAGAGACCAGAAAAGTTTATGCGCTTATGGGCGGTTAAAAGATATTCGTTCTTTTCTCCCTCTCCAGGCAACAATATGGGGAACTTATAAACCACCTTTATTATTGTTTTATAGCTACCCCTGGCACTTTAAGATCATCGTTAACTCCATCTTCTACTGTATTTTATTATATTATATATATTAAAATATATATGCATACTTTAATTTTGGCTGCATTGGGTCTTCATTGCAGTGACCAGATTTAGTTGCTCCACAGCATGTGGGACCTTGGTTCCCCAACCAGGAATCAAACCTGCGTCTCCTGCACTGGACGGCGGATTCTTAACCACTGGACCACCAGGGAAGTTCCTATAAAGCCGCCTTTGTAGTTTACGGTGGGCTGCCGTCTATGGGGTCGCAGAGTCGGACATGACTGAAGTGACTTAGCAGCAGTAGCAGTAGTTTATAGAAGGCGACATCTCCGTCTTAAGATACTTATCATTGTCATGGCTATAGTAACTCAAAGGGGAAAAGATTTTCTGTCTCCATGTTATGCACAGGACACTGGAAAGGGTGGTGGGTGACTTGCAAAACTGAGGGGGCAAAGCTAACCAAGAAACCTGGTCTCCTGGAATCACCATCGCATCATGCAATCCCACTTCTGGGTACAGACCCCAAAGATTTGAAAGCAGGGACACCAAGAGATATTTGTCTGCTTGTGTTCATAGAAGCAGCATGATTCATAGTTGCCAAAAGGTGGAAACAACTCAAGTGTCCACTGATGGATGAACAAATAAGCACCATGGGGTCTATCCACACAATGGGATGGTACTCAGCCTTAAATAGGAAGGAAATTCCTACAAATGCTGTGAAAACAACATGACTGAGTTTGAGGACATTATGCTGAGTATCATACAAATATTGTTATGATTCCACTTATATGAGGTACCTAAAGTGGTCAAATTTATAGACAGAAGGTAGACGAGTGGCTGCCAGGGACTGGAGGAGGAGGAATGGGGAGTTAGTGTTTAATGGGGACAAAATTTGTTTTGGGGAAGATGAAAAAGTTGTGGTGATAGATGGTGGGGATGGTTGCATGACATAAGAGTATACCTGATGCCGCTGAACCATATACTTAAAAATGGCTAAAATGGGGACGTCCCTGGCTGTCCAGTGATTAAGACTCAATGCTTCCAGTGCAAGGGGTGCAGGTATGCTCTCCGGTCAGGGAACTAAGATCCCGTGTGCCGTGTGGTGAGGGCAAGAAAAACAAGGCTAAAATGATAAATGTTATATATATTCCAACCCAATGAAAACAGAGATCCCAAAAAGGGAATGGCATTTTGGAGAAATATTTAGAATGCAGAGTCGGGAAAAAAGTCGTAGTGGAAGCAGATTTTGAAGGACTGTTTGGAGAAGGCAATGGCACCCCACTCCAGTACTCTTGCCTAGAAAATCCCATGGATGGAGGAGCCTGGTGGGCTGCAGTCCATGATCGTGCATTGGAGAAGGAAATGGCAACCCACTCCAGTGTTTTTGCCTGGAGAATCCCAGGGACAGAGGAGCCTGGTGGGATGCCGTCTATGGGGCCACACAGAGTCAGACACGACTGAAGTGACTTAGCAGCAGCAGTTCCTGGCTTTGATTTTGGTCCCCTATTTCTAGCTGTGTGATTGTGAGCCAGTTGCTTGGCCTCTCTGTGCCTCAGATTCCTCATCTGTAAGACAGGAATAAGATTTGTCCCTATGGCAACTGGCTCTTGTAAAGCGGAAAGGAGATGAATACAGAACCTTGCAGAGTAAGTAAATACTGGCTGTCATTGCTGCGATTAGAGTTTAACCTGGCCAAGGACTCTCCTCTGATAGACAGCAGCACCTCCTGCAAAAGGCATGTCAGCCAGTCTTCTCCACCGTTAGGGTGTACCTGTCACACATCATGTTGTCTGTTGGACTGGATTGAAAGCAGAGTGCTACCACCTTTGGAAGGAAATCACTGCAGCCTAAAGATGATCAGAAAATGCATTTAAGAAATTTGAGGGTGTCACGACACTGTCAATACTGGACTCTTCCTATAAGTGAAATCAAAGAATGGATCTATATGGTTTTCAAATAAGATAAATGTACACTTAAAAAACCCACCACCACCAGGTCTCCTCTTTGGCAAACTGGTGCTCTATCAATCAGGGAATTTCCTCCTTCATTTGGATAACCTGCTGCTTGAGGCAGCACAAGTAGGTGAACTTGAGTGTCTCCCTGAGTTAAAGGCACCTTGCTGAGGCTGAAAATACAGAGAGGATGATATCAGACACACTCTTTAGTTATTTATTTAGCCTAGTTGGAGAGAAAGGCTTCCAGGGGGACCTCCCTGGCAGTCTGGTGGTTAAGTCTTCACCTTCCATTGCAGGAGTTATGGGTTTGATCCCTGGTTGGGGAGCTAAGATTCCCACATGCCTCTCTGCTAAAACAAAACAAAACAAAAGCAATATTGTAACAAATTCAATAAAAACTTTAAAAATGGTCCACATTAAAAAAATCTTAAAAAGACTTTCAAACAAATCATCATAACATAGGGTCATAGAACACCCATGGAAGTCTGATCAAGGCACAGTGTGAGTGCAGAGGTGAGCACACGAATAGCCCTGTATTCATGATCTAATGAATAGGTCCACAGATCCAAGACAAACTTCCTCCAGGAGTCTTTTAAGGGATGTGTAGGAATTTGACAGGGATGATGAGAAAGCACACTTCAAGCAGAGGAGACGGTATACCCCAGCAGTGCTTAAAACTCACTGTGCTTCAGAATCACCTGGAGGGCTCACAAAAAAGCCCCATGCCAAATTTCTGATCCAGTGGGTATAGGCTGGCACCTGAGAATTTTTGTCTCTATCAAGTTCCCAGGGGATGCTGGTGCTGATGCTGTTGCCCTGACGACCACACTTCACGAGCTGCTGAGTGACACGAAGACCTGGAGCATGAGTGACGACATGCATTTGGGAAACTGTAAGTAAGACCATGTTACTGGAACTTGAAACGTCTAAAGGATGTGGTTAGAGAGCTTGGGAGAGGTCTTAAGTTCCACGGAGGGGAGGGCAAGGGAGATAAACACACAGTTGTATGCTCTAGCTACTGCAGACACACTGTGCTATAGTATTGGATCCTGGCAACAACTCAGGAAGCAGGGGGCATCACGTTCATTTTACAGACGAGGTCATTGAGGAGCACAAGGTTAACTGATTGGAGAGAGAGGTGTAGGAGGCAGAGGACCCGGGACTTGGAGGCTCATGAGATGTGGATGAGCAGTTTCTCAGTCTTGACTTTGGAGGTAGATACAAGGTGATGCCAGTGACCGAGACAAGAAGTGTGGGGAAGGGGCACATTTGCAAATATTCTGTCCAGAATTAATGGGAGCAGGTAAATGTCCTCCTTCCCACACTTAACCTGTCCCCTCCCCTTTCATTACGTGCTTTCTGGTTACTTTTGTCTTTTACCTTCTCATTCACTCATCCTCTTTATACTTCCCTTCTTCTTATGCGATGCTCATCACCAACAAATTTTCTCCATCCTCATATAGAACTAATTTTTAAAACAAAAACATAAGGATGCAACTAGTCAAGGAAAAAGGGACAGAACTTTCGCTCGATGTTGAAGTTGAAGCGCCTTCAGAGAGCATGTCTTCTTTTTATTATGAAAAATTTTAAAGAGGGAAAACAATAATCGACACTTCTACGTCCATTACATGGATGTAACAATTATTAACAGTTTGCAATTTTACCTTCATTTCCCTTTCGAGAGCATTTTAACGTTGTTTGAGATATTATGACACTTCACCTGTAAATACTGGAATATTTGTCTTTGAAAATAAGGACATTTTCCTATGAACCACAGCAGCACCATCATTCATAAAAGATGAGCAGAATTTATTCAGTCATCTAATTCCCAGCTTCTATTCAAATATCCCCTCAAGATTTTATCATGAATTTTTTTCAAACATGGAAAGGATTTTAGTGACCACCCATATACATATCAAACACCGATAGTTTTTGTAATTAACATCTTGCTTTTTGCTTTGTCATGTACCTATCCACCTGTGTGTCGATTCATCCCTCTTAGTTTTTCAATGCATATCAAAGCAATGTGCAGATCTCAGCATTCTCCTTCCCCAAAACACTTCAGCATGGGCACCACGGATTGGCGTTCAGTAATTTTGTTGTTGTTGTTTTTCTTGTTGGGGTAAAATTTACCTGTGTAATGACACACCTGTTTTAAGTGTAATATTTGATGAGTTAAGACAAATGCGTATATCTGCATAACCCAAATCCCTATCAAGTTACACATTATCATCACCCCAGAAAGTGCCCCCAGACCCCTTTTGCAAGCCCAACCCCCAACCACAGGCTACCCCTGTTCCAATTTTTCCTACCATTAACTCTTCCGGAACTTCATTTAAATAGAAGCATACAATGTGTTCTGTTGAATGTGAGGTTTCTCTAATGCAGGACAATGTTTAATACTCACCCACATTGTCTGCGTCTCAATAACTTCCTCCTTTGCCTTGCCGTGTATTATCCCGTTTTTGGTTGGTGGACAATTGGGCGGTTTCCTTTTTTTCAGTTGCTAATGAATAAAGCTGCAGTGAACATTTGTGTACTGGGTTTCTTGCTGTACAAATGACTACTGGTTTGTTTTAACCACAGTCCAATCAAGGACCGCACGTTGTATTAGGCCGTGGGCTTTTTATGTCTCTTTTCATTTTCAGGGGGAGGGATCAAATTCCCTGATGTATTCACAGCTCCTGTTACCTGGTTGGCATGAGAAGCTAAATCCTCTGAGTGAGCTACTGAGTCACCTATGTGTCGACCTTAGCTTTCTGACTGTAATGGTTTCTTGTGCCCCTTTCCTGTGGTCAGGAGGGAAAAAAACCTCCAGGCAAGAGATCTCAGAACTCCGTAATCGAAACTCTTTTCTGTGATGTACTGTCAGCTTGCGGCCACAAGAGGGCGCTTGCTCACTTTGAATGATTTAAAATCATCAGGCCCGGCAACCAGGGCTAAAATGTTCTTCCAGAAAACAAATCTTTTAAGATTTTTCCTCCGTGTTTTCAGGTCTGTTGAATTTAATAGTGACGTCTGTTCAGTTGCTCAATGAGTATTTACTGGATACTCACCGTGTCTGATCCATTGAGCTGGCACCGTGGGTGGCAAAGAAATGAAACATTTTCCTGGCTGCTGGCTCTCCTACCCGCCGCAGGAAGATAAGGCAGCCACAGAACATCTCAGTGTGAACTTGACGTCAGGAGCATCAAGCTGAGACACGCAGGCGGGTGTGAGCTGGCCCTGGGCTCGTCCCATGCAGTCATGATGTCAAGAGCAATGGTGGAGGGCGGAAGGTTCTGGAATATTGGATATGTTTAGGAAGGTTGGAAAGGATTGGGTGGCCCAGAGCTAGGAGGTTTGGAAGGCTATTCCGAACGCCACTGGGGGAACTGAGTGATGGGTGGTGGTAGATTGGAGGAGAGGGGTGGAGCAATGGGGAAAATCGGGCAGAGGATTGGTTGGTCCAGTTGGAGGTGATGGCATTTGTGTTAATGATGACATAGGGAGAATGGCTGAGAATCACCTCTGAATTCTGTAGGCATGAACAAGACCACCAGGAAGAGTAGAGAAAGAAGGCATGTTCTGGCATGCTCTTTTTTTTTTTTTCAAATTATTTATTTGGCTGTGTTAGGTCTTAGTTATGTTATGCAGGATCTTTTGTTGGGGTGAGAGGGCTTAGTTGCCCCGTGACAAGCGGGTTCTGAGTCCCCTGACCAAGGTTCGAACTCGCATCGCCTGCATTGGAAGACAGATTCTTAGCTATTGGACCACCAGGGAAGTCCCAGAGCACTCTTGTTTTGAATATTGGTTTTTAAAATGTGGGTTTTTAATATATTGCATTATATTAATAATACTCTTTAATATATAGGTTTTTAATGTATTACATTATGTTAATAACACTTTTTCACCTAGATGGTTTCAAGCGGTGAGATGGTTTTTGCCCCCCCCTCCTTCCCTTTTTTTTTTTAAGTTACTCTGAGGAGCTCCCTGGCGGTCTAGTGATTTAGGATGGTAGGTGTCAGGACTCAAGATGCAGGAGAGATCAAGCTCAACTCTGAATACAGCAAAGACAGCTGGGGATTTATAATCAATGGTGGATGGACAATTATCAAGAGGACAGATTGAGGGTAGGGAATCTTGCTAAACTGACTTGGCAGGATTCTTGCTGAAGACAGGACAAGTGATCAGATATCAAGGGTAGAGGGTCCTTTTTAAAGGGAATTAGTCACAGCCAGACCAGCTGATGGAAGTCAGCGCCCAAGGATGATGCCTGGGGAGAAGAGAGCTCAGAGGAGCTGGACTTGGGTTCGGACAAGGAGAGACTTGGTGTCCTGTCTCAGGCATGAACGGATCTCTCATGAATGCAAATTTCAATATGTAAATTGGGAAGTATTTCTAAAGCAGAAAGCCTAAATATATATCATTTAAAGTGGGAGGTATTCGTATTATTTAAATAGGAGCATGATCATGGTGAATTGGAAAAATGTGTGTATCTAAAGCAAAATGAAAGCTGAAATCATTTTCATACAAATATCGAGATTTTTTTGACATTCTAAGTGAGTAGGAGAAGTCTGTTTGATTTACAAAAGTAAATGAAGCGTCAGATAAAGAAAGGGTTTGTGATCTTTTGTTCATACTTTAGAAAAAGATGGTGTCAGTGAGTTAAAATAGATGTATTAAATAAAATGAAAATAGAAAATGCTTTTGGTCCATTGAAATAAGGTGGTGTGTTGGGTCATGACTAGATCCCCTGTAAATAGGCTNATATCGACTGGCGATTCGTTTCTTACTTGATAGTATACATGTTTCAATGCCATTCTCCCATCTCATCCCACCCTCTCCCTCTCTCTCTCCCCCAGAGTCCAAAAGTTCACATGTGGACCATTTTTTCAGGCTCTTTTATTTTTTAAAGCTTTTTATTTTGTGTTGGCGTAATAGCTGATTAACAATGTTATGATAGTTTCAGATGGACAACAAGGGAACTCAGCCATAGATGCACATGTGGACCGTTTTTAAAGTCTTTATTGAATTTGTTACACATTGCTTCTGTTTTATATTTTGGTTTTCGGGCCACGAGGCACATGGGATCTTAGCTCCCCAAGCAGGGATCAAACCCACACCCCCTGCACTGGAAGGTGAAATGCCACTGGACCACCCGGGAAGTCCCAAAAGTTTGCATCACTTTACCTGGGCGGGCAGTCCTCTGACACTGGGCTGTGTGTCTCACCTTCAGGGTTCAAGGTCCCAAGCAGGGGTATCTGCATTAGTGTCTGCTGTATTTCCAATAAGGTCACACTCACAGGTTCACAGTGGAGATGAGTTTAGGGGGCACTGTTCACCGCAGCACATTACCCAGGTGGTCATACCTTGGCCACATGCCTGCACCTGGGCTACCAGGGAGCAGGAATATAGGTGCCTCTACATTTGCTAACACAAGTGAGCTGCCTCGAAGCAAGACCCACATGATGGAGGTTCCCTCCAAAAAGAGGGATGTCTGGAAGCTTGACAGTCAAAAAGGGGAGGCTTTTCCCAACCATATGACCTGATGGCAGTAATGAGCACAGCGGCTCCATCAGCATAAACCTGAAGTTGGCAACATCTCTAATTCTTGGCTTCTGCTTCTACTTTTGTTATCTTCTCTCTCTCTCTCTCGATTGTTTATTGGCTTCACTGGGGTCTTCACTGAGAAGCATGAGGGCTTTCTCTAGTTGCATCAAGCAGGGGGCTGCTCTCCTTGCCGCATGCGGGCCTCTCATTGTGGTGGTTCTCTTGCTGTGGAGAGCCGGCTCTAGGGCATGGGCTCAGCAGCTGTGGTACACGGACTTAGTTACTCCGAAGTATGTGGGATCTTCCCGGATCAGGGATCAAACCTGTGTCCCTCAAATTGCAAGATGGATTCTTAACCACTGGACCATCAGGGAAGCCCCTGTTATCTTTTCAATCATCAGTGAATACAGAGTGAATGTACAATTGATGGATTCAAACCGAGTTGGGTCTTTCCCTATTTTCGGGCACTCAAGGCAACCCAGGTGAGTCTCAGTTCTCTGGTGGGGACTCTACAGTTGTCTGATGGGTATGTTCTGTCTTTTCCCTCATCGGGGGCCAAGAACACTGCTCACAGAAACACTGATTCCATGGTGATGAACACAGGAGACGGCCCTGGGTATCAGCTCGCAGGCATTTCTTCATTCTGGGCCCATAAATTGGCAGGGGTTTCCCAAGTCCCTGAGTGTGACTGCTGGATCTGCCAAGATGCCAGTTCCCTTTCCTTAGCACATCCTAAATTCTCAAAGAGCAGAGACCATCTAAGTCAGGACTGCCCTCTGCCTGCCTCGCCGACCTCTGCCCCACACACTGTGCAGCTGTTCAGAGAAGAAACACTTGCAGGACTTCCCTGGTGGTGCACGAGTCAAAAGTCCACCTTGCACTCCGAAGGACACTGGCCTGGTCCCTGGTCTGGAAAGACCCCCATGCCTCGGGATGTGGGATCTGAGTTCCCTGGCTGGAACTAAGCCCGTGTGCCCGGACCACTGGGCTCACACGGGCCCGAGAGCCTGTGCTCCGCAGCAAGAGAAGCCGCTGCAATGCGAGGCCCTTGCATCGCAATGAGAGAAAGCCCACGCACAGCGACCAGGGCCCAGCACACCCCCCAAAATAAAAGAAGTAACTCAGTAAATCTTGGCAAAACGTAAAGGAAAAAAGGAAGAGGAATACCTGCAGCCCCCTGTACCCTGAGCAGTAATCATGGCAGGCGCTCATCTGCTGCAGCACCGCCGTGTATCACGTACAAGGTCCTTGACACGAAGAGTGAAAAGCCTCTTGAAAAACCAGCACCCCAGTCAACTTTTCTCCAACCTCGTAGCCAGGCTCCCAAGGGATCCAGGAGGCAGCCCAGATACCTCACTGAGAGGTCACCCCCAACTTCATCATTCTGCCACTGGCCACTGTCATCTTGAAATGCCACAGGCATGAGGGCCAACTTAAAGGCTTCATCTTCCAGTGGATGTGCGTTTTGTTCTTTGCATCATTAAGCTGAAGAATGCGATGAAACAGAAAGATAAGATGCTTCCATATATTGTATTACTGGAGGCCAGAGTTTCTTGGCCTCAGTGCTATTGACATTTGGGACGCGTCATTCTTTGCTGTGGGGCCATCTTGGTCCCTGCAGGATGTTGAGTGGCGTCCCTGACCTCCACCCACTAGAGGCCCAAAGCCTCCTCCCAGTTGTGACGATCAAAAATATCTCCAGACACTGCCGTACTTCCCCTGCAGGGAGGAGGGTGGGCAGAACGTCCCTGGTTGAGAACTGCTGCTCTGGGCTGTGATTAGGATTCATTCCTAAAAGTAGGAGCGGACAGAGTGCATCCAGCATTTGGAAAACTTCTGTGCTTATTTGCACAAGTCGTGATTTCTCTCTGTCTCTGCTCCCAGCTCTTTATCAAGGGACAAGAGATGCTGATCAAATCCATGACCAAGTTGCTGTGGATGATAGCCCTGCCCCAGAAACAAAGGAACCAGATGTTCTAAAGCACAAGAGAAGAAGAAAAAAAGAGCAGCTCTCCACGTTATGTAATTCATATTTTTATTGGAGATGCCTCAGATCCTCCATGAAACTTAAGTATTAGGGGAAGAGCAGAATTAATTCAAGCAACATTTGAGGTCAGGTTCTGCTGCAGGTTCCTTGAAAAGATGGATGAACAAAGGGAGACAAAAATCTGCTCTCGGAGGGGCTTGTCCCCCAGCCGTGATGAGCACGGTGTTGTGCATAATATTATAAAATTACTATTCAGCTCTCCTCCCAAGCTCTTACATCCTCCTTCTCTTTTATCTCCTTTCCTTGGCTGCACATTCTAAGTTTGCAAAGAGCAAAGAGCAGGTAAGTAGAGCACAGCTTTGTGCCTGTCAAACACCTGGGGAGTGCCCTGGCGGCTCCTTGGTCCTGGGAGCATCCACTCCTGATGAGCAGGGGGCTCTGTGCTTCTCTGTAACCACCGGAACCGGAAGTTGTGTCTGGGCTTCACGTGGAGGCTGAATGCGTGACCTTTCCCATGCCCTCCTGGAATGGATCTTGCGTTGGGGATTTTTTTCAACACATGGGCGAAGGCAATAATCATGGAGGCAGATTAGAGATAGTTTTGCCAAGTATCAGTTTCTCCCCTTTTAGGATCTGAAGGATCTTGTCTCCCAGTGACTCCTTTACTCCAGGGCTCACAGAAGGACAAGATCAGCATGTAGTGAAGTTTGGCACATACTTTGTGAGTTTATGTCATAAAAAGCAAAGTGATGGGGTTTCAATGCTGTAGCTCTATTTTTTTTTTTAATTAATTAGTTTATTGTTGGTTGCGCCGGGTCTTTGTTGCTGGACACGGGCTTTTCGGTGAGCCAGGGATACTGCCCAGTTGCAGTGCGAGGTGAGGGCTTCTCATTGCAGTGGCTTCTCTTGTTGCGAGCACAGGCTCCAGGTGCAAGGGCTTCAGCAATCCCGGCGCCCGGGCTCAGTAGTTGTGACTTGTGGACTCTGGAGCACAGGTTCTGTAGTTGCGGTGCACGGGCTCAGCTGCCCGGTGGCAGGTGGGGTTTTCCCTCATCAGGTACCAAACCCATGTCCCCTGCACTGGCAGGCAGATTTTTAACCACTGGACCAACAGGGAAGTCCACAGATCCAATTTTTAACAAGCAAATGCAAAGAAAAGATAAGCCCCCCTTCTGGACTGTGTTCCTTTTCCTGCCCCTGAAGCTCACGGGGTCTGAGAAATAATCAGCAGCTGGACACTCAGGCAGGAGGAGGGAGAGGGCTGTGTGCACAGGGCTGTCTGTTTCCTAGGGTGTCACACATGCACACGCATACCTGCATGACCACTGTGGTACTGCATGCTCAGATCTCCCTCCAAGAAAGATCTTGTCTCTCTGCGGGAGTTGTGATCAGACACCTCCAGCATCTTGTCTCCATCTCTGCTTTTTAGCAGAGGCAGCCCACAGGCAGTGCCCGAGTGTGGTGGGGGCACAGGGCGGGCCATTTCTGCCCCACGTGGGATCCTTCACATGGGCAGTCTTTGCTCTGGAGCTCGGGGCTGGGGGTTGGCTGAGACCCTCGGATCTGCCTGCCCCAGTCCTGCTCCCTCTCCTCTTTGTCTCAGGCATCACCCCCAGTGAAGCTCTCGTCCTCCTAACTCAGTGTCCACTTCCCAGAGGACCCGACACAGCGCTCATATTGTTGCAAGAAGTGGGGACCCCTTCCAGGGCCTGAGAGTGGGCTGTTGTCTAACACCCAGAAATGAACTGTCCGAAGAGACCCACATGCTGACCAAGCAAGAGACTTTATTGGGAAGGGGCTCCCAGGTGGCGAGCAGGAGGGTGGGGGAACCCAGGAGGACTGCTCTGCAATGTGGCTCTCAGTCCTGGGTTTTATAGTGATGGTGATATTTTCTGGGCTGTCTCTAGCCAATCACTCTGACTCAGGGTCCTTCATGGTGGCCCACACATTGCTCAGCCAAGATGGATTCCAACTAGAAGGGTTCTGGGAGGACATGTGGGCTGGCGTCTCCTCTCTCCTTTTGACCTTCCTCGAATTCTAGACAGTGGTAGCTAATTAGTTCCTCATTGCTTACCAGGACCTCCTGTTGCACGATAACTCATGCAAGTGGCTACTGTCTTGTCTGGCCAGGGCAGGTTTCCCCTAACAATGTGGTTCCCTCCTAGGAACATGTGATTAACAGTACTTGGACCTCTTGTTGGAGAGGGTGCTGTCCAGTGGTTTTGAGGGGAGGGAAGGCATTGAAGGGCTTCCCTGGTAGCTCAGAGGGTAAAGAATCTGCCTGCCATGTGGGAGATGCAGGTTTGATCCCTGGGTCAGGAAGATCCCCTGGAGAAAGGAATGGCTACCCACTCCAGTATTATTGCCTGGAGAATTACATGGACTGAGGGGCTCGGTGGGCTACAGTCCATGGGGTTGCAAAGGGTTGGANAAAGTAGGAGCGGACAGAGTGCATCCAGCATTTGGAAAACTTCTGTGCTTATTTGCACAAGTCGTGATTTCTCTCTGTCTCTGCTCCCAGCTCTTTATCAAGGGACAAGAGACGCTGATCAAATCCATGACCAAGTTGCTGTGGATGATAGCCCTGCCCCAGAAACAAAGGAACCAGATGTTCTAAAGCACAAGAGAAGAAGAAAAAAAGAGCAGCTCTCCACGTTATGTAATTCATATTTTTATTGGAGATGCCTCAGATCCTCCATGAAACTTAAGTATTAGGGGAAGAGCAGAATTAATTCAAGCAACATTTGAGGTCAGGTTCTGCTGCAGGTTCCTTGAAAAGATGGATGAACAAAGGGAGACAAAAATCTGCTCTCGGAGGGGCTTGTCCCCCAGCCGTGATGAGCACGGTGTTGTGCATAATATTATAAAATTACTATTCAGCTCTCCTCCCAAGCTCTTACATCCTCCTTCTCTTTTATCTCCTTTCCTTGGCTGCACATTCTAAGTTTGCAAAGAGCAAAGAGCAGGTAAGTAGAGCACAGCTTTGTGCCTGTCAAACACCTGGGGAGTGCCCTGGCAGCTCCTTGGTCCTGGGAGCATCCACTCCTGATGAGCAGGGGGCACTGTGCTTCTCTGTAACCACCGGAACCGGAAGTTGTGTCTGGGCTTCACGTGGAGGCTGAATGCGTGACATTTCCCATGCCCTCCTGGAATGGATCTTGCGTTGGGGATTTTTTTCAACACATGGGCGAAGGCAATAATCATGGAGGCAGATTAGAGATAGTTTTGCCAAGTATCAGTTTCTCCCCTTTTAGGATCTGAAGGATCTTGTCTCCCAGTGACTCCTTTACTCCAGGGCTCACAGAAGGACAAGATCAGCATGTAGTGAAGTTTGGCACATACTTTGTGAGTTTATGTCATAAAAAGCAAAGTGATGGGGTTTCAATGCTGTAGCTCTATTTTTTTTTTTAATTAATTAGTTTATTGTTGGTTGCGCCGGGTCTTTGTTGCTGGACACGGGCTTTTCGGTGAGCCAGGGATACTGCCCAGTTGCAGTGCGAGGTGAGGGCTTCTCATTGCAGTGGCTTCTCTTGTTGCGAGCACAGGCTCCAGGTGCAAGGGCTTCAGCAATCCCGGCGCCCGGGCTCAGTAGTTGTGACTTGTGGACTCTGGAGCACAGGTTCTGTAGTTGCGGTGCACGGGCTCAGCTGCCCGGTGGCAGGTGGGGTTTTCCCTCATCAGGTACCAAACCCATGTCCCCTGCACTGGCAGGCAGATTTTTAACCACTGGACCAACAGGGAAGTCCACAGATCCAATTTTTAACAAGCAAATGCAAAGAAAAGATAAGCCCCCCTTCTGGACTGTGTTCCTTTTCCTGCCCCTGAAGCTCACGGGGTCTGAGAAATAATCAGCAGCTGGACACTCAGGCAGGAGGAGGGAGAGGGCTGTGTGCACAGGGCTGTCTGTTTCCTAGGGTGTCACACATGCACACGCATACCTGCATGACCACTGTGGTACTGCATGCTCAGATCTCCCTCCAAGAAAGATCTTGTCTCTCTGCGGGAGTTGTGATCAGACACCTCCAGCATCTTGTCTCCATCTCTGCTTTTTAGCAGAGGCAGCCCACAGGCAGTGCCCGAGTGTGGTGGGGGCACAGGGCGGGCCATTTCTGCCCCACGTGGGATCCTTCACATGGGCAGTCTTTGCTCTGGAGCTCGGGGCTGGGGGTTGGCTGAGACCCTCGGATCTGCCTGCCCCAGTCCTGCTCCCTCTCCTCTTTGTCTCAGGCATCACCCCCAGTGAAGCTCTCGTCCTCCTAACTCAGTGTCCACTTCCCAGAGGACCCGACACAGCGCTCATATTGTTGCAAGAAGTGGGGACCCCTTCCAGGGCCTGAGAGTGGGCTGTTGTCTAACACCCAGAAATGAACTGTCCGAAGAGACCCACATGCTGACCAAGCAAGAGACTTTATTGGGAAGGGGCTCCCAGGTGGCGAGCAGGAGGGTGGGGGAACCCAGGAGGACTGCTCTGCAATGTGGCTCTCAGTCCTGGGTTTTATAGTGATGGTGATATTTTCTGGGCTGTCTCTAGCCAATCACTCTGACTCAGGGTCCTTCATGGTGGCCCACACATTGCTCAGCCAAGATGGATTCCAACTAGAAGGGTTCTGGGAGGACATGTGGGCTGGCGTCTCCTCTCTCCTTTTGACCTTCCTCGAATTCTAGACAGTGGTAGCTAATTAGTTCCTCATTGCTTACCAGGACCTCCTGTTGCACGATAACTCATGCAAGTGGCTACTGTCTTGTCTGGCCAGGGCAGGTTTCCCCTAACAATGTGGTTCCCTCCTAGGAACATGTGATTAACAGTACTTGGACCTCTTGTTGGAGAGGGTGCTGTCCAGTGGTTTTGAGGGGAGGGAAGGCATTGAAGGGCTTCCCTGGTAGCTCAGAGGGTAAAGAATCTGCCTGCCATGTGGGAGATGCAGGTTTGATCCCTGGGTCAGGAAGATCCCCTGGAGAAAGGAATGGCTACCCACTCCAGTATTATTGCCTGGAGAATTACATGGACTGAGGGGCTCGGTGGGCTACAGTCCATGAGGTTGCAAAGGGTTGGACACAACTGAGCAGCTAACACAGTCACAGTCAGGGGGTTGAGACCAATCCCTGGCTCAGAAGGGACCTCGCTTACTTATGTACCAGGTAGGGAGGGAGGCGATGTATTCACTCCTTTCCAGATGAAAAATCAGAGCAAGGAGTTTTTGCTAGCTTGGCATTTTATAGCCCAAGAGGCAGTGAGCTCGCCTCCGTATCCATGCTTGGGGAATTTAGTGAGCACAAGAGTAGGCTGGCATGTTTCCAAAATGGAATTTATTTATTTATTCTTTTGGTAGATTAGGATCCCCAGAACCTCAGGAGGCAGAGGGGAAAGCCTTTCTTTGTTTTATTTCCCACTGGCGGCTCCCCCTTTTTGGAGCTGCTGTGAGAATGTAAAAACCTACTGCAAAGACTCTGTGCTTTTGCAAAAATGTCTGTCCAAAGCGCCAGCTGCCCTGGAAAAAGCCCCTGAATTGCTCTTCCTTTTAAAAAAAAAAAAATCTCTGCTCTTCATCTAAGAGGTTGCTATGAGGCCAGTTAAAGGGGCAGTCACACCATACTTCCAGTCTCTTCTTTCCCAAATTTTTCCAGTAATGCAGGAATGCAGCCCCTTCATGCTATTTGTGAACCTCTCAGGCTTTACAAGCCCTTGACCTCATCTCCTTTCATCCATGTCAGTGACTGGCCTCCTCTGAAGAACCAGAAGGTTTAGTGAAGTATCATTGCCTGACCCTGGGATGCCAGTCTGAGTCGCCCAGAAAACTGGGGGAAAACTGTCCCTAGGGTTAGTCGCACTGACCCCTAACAACATATTGTCACCTAAGACATCCCCTTGCACCGCCCCCATCCAAGTCACCTTCCTAACATCCATCCTTCTTCCTTCCCTGCTATGCCCAAATCCTGATTTTGTTTTGGTGGCTAGTATCTAGGAGATAAGAAGAACCATGACTGAGATAAGTCAGTAAGTCCATGCTGTTCCCTTTGACAGTGATTGGTCACTGGGGTGGGTGTGTGACCCAGCGCTTAGACAGTGAGACATAAGGAAAATTCTGATGGGAGCTCTTGGGAACAGTTTCCCTTCAGGACACGAGGGGAGAACAGCATGGTTCTCCTAACTTCAGCCTCCTCTGAAGCTCTAATGCATCCCCAGACAAGGCTGAGCCATGTGAAGCTGCTGATTCAACCTGAACGGAAACAACAGCTTTGTGCAGTCTGCTTTCGTTGTCGTTTTAGTGGCTGAGTTGTATTCGACTGTTCGTGACCCCATGGACTGTAGCCCACCAGGCTCCTCTGTCCACAGGATTTTCCAGGCAAGAATACTGGAGCGGGTAACCATTTCCTTCTCCAGGGGATCTTCCAGACCCCGGGATTGATTCAGCGTCTCCTGCACTGGCAGATTC
>SJYQ01095357.1:65685-102083 GCA_006410935.1 Redunca redunca
TGGGGAGGGGCGGAGGAGGGGAGGGGCGGAGAAAGTTGCGGGGAGGGAGGCCAACAGGAGGCAACCCCATGGTTCAACAGGCCAGCGGTTGGACACACGGTAATAAAAAGGAGTAAACACTAGTATCCATTGCAATGTACACCACACCTTCTTTACTCATACGTCTGTCAGTGGACACTTAGCTTGCTTCCACGTCTTGGCTGTTGTAAATAGTGCTGCTGTGAACACTGGGGTGCACGCATCGTTTTGAATTAGAGTTTTCATCTTTTCCAGATGCATGCCCAGCAGTGGGATTGCTGGATCATACAGTAATTCTGTTTTTAGTTTTTTAAAGTCAAGTTCATGAAATATTGCCATTTGTAGCAACATGGATGGACCTAGACGTTATCATACTAAGTGCAGTAAGTCAGACAGAGAAAGACAAATACCATATGTTATCACTTATATGTGGAATCTAAAAAAATTGTATATTACACAATCATTGTATGCATGAAGCCTCATTTTATATGCTCCATCAAAATCGTGGATCGTCTTTTCTCTGTATCTTAGTATCTTCACTCTAACAGAGGCTTAATTCCGTGACTTCCTCTCCATCCCATTCTCCTGTGTAATTTTATCTGACCTGTATCTCATCTTCTTAAGATCAACATTATTAAATATTTTATCTGATAAGCTGATGCATAATAAGACAAATGTTTCAAGTGAAAGCTTGAATGAAAGCTTTGATACACAACTGAATCAAAATACTTCATTATAACAACTCTCGAATAAAATAATCTTAATATTAAATGATGCAAATGGACTTATTTACAAAACAGAAACAGACTCACAGACATAGAAAACAAACTTCATGGTGACCAAAGGGGAAAGAGGAGGCTAAATTAGGAGTTTGAGGTTAGTAGATACAAACTACTATAAATAAAATATTAATATATAAACAACAAGGACCCACTGTGTAACAGAGAGAACTAGAGTCAATATCTTGTAATAACCTATAATGGAAAAGAATCAGAAAAAGAATATATCTGTCTATCTATCTATTTATCTATCAGAATTGCTTTGCTGTTTCCCTGAAACTAACACAACATTGTAAGTCAACTATACTTCAATTTAAAAAATTTTTTTAATAAAATAAAGAAGCAAATACTGGTGTCTGAAACATCCTGGATGAACCTCCAGGAACTGCACTTTGTGGGGAAAAAAAACAGTCCCCAAGGTTTATATACTGTATGATTCTGTTTGTATGATGTGATGGAAGTGGAAGAAATACAGAATTTAGAAAAGGAACCAGTGGTTGCCAAGGGTTAAGGAGGGTTAGGATGGAAAGGAAGAGAGGATGGTCATAAAAGGGCAATGTGCAGCATCCTGGTGATGGACAGATTCTATATCTCAACTGTATCAGTGTCAGTCTCATAGTTGTAACATGATTTTGTAGGGAATTACCATAGGAGAAACCAGGTTAAGGGTACTAGGAAATCTCTGCCTTATTTCTTCTGTGTGCGGATCTACAATTATCCAATTATCTCAAAATAGAAATGTTTAGTTTAAACATTTATATGTCAAAATGAATGCCAGTTCTTATGCCAGTTTTGAAGTTGGAAGTGCATTTATTCATTTATTTTTCATCATGAGGCTGTCTCCTCTCCTTGGCTGACATTTTTCAAAGGCCTAGATTTTTTTTTATCCTTCAACAGCCGTGGCCCTGGAGAGATGTATGTCTGTTATTTTCTTCCATCCTCAGCAACACGGGAGCCCCGACCATCTTGAGGAAAGACAAATAGTTCAAAATAAATGAACTCCTGCTCAGAGAGAGACCCTTCTCCCCCCACCCACCCTCATCCCCACATCATTCATATAGTTTTTTTAGGATATTTTTGATGTGGACCATTTTTATCTTTAAAGTCTTTACTGAATTTGTTACAATATTGCTTCTGTTGTTTATGTTCTGTTTGTTTTTTTTCTTTTGCCTTGGGGCATGGGGATCTTAGTTCCCCAACCAGGGATTGAACCCACACCCCCTGCATCGGAAGGTGAAGTCTTAACCACTAGAGCACCAGGGAAGTCCCTCATCTGTTATTTTTAGACATGGATGTTGAAATGATGTAGCAGAAATAGAACACGAACTTTGGAGTCTGAGTATCTGGGTTGGATGCTGACTTGACTGGCTGAACTGTATCAACCTTGCCAAGACTTGGTTTCCTCATCTGTAAAAATGGGGATAAAAACAGCATCTCTCCATCACTGAGCATTTCACTTAGGGGCTGACTAACGAAGGTCCTGGGGCCAAAGCCTACCCCCAGTTTTGTGAAAGCAGTTTTATTGACACACAGCCATTCATTTCAATGTCCATTCATTTTAAAAGTGTCTGCAGCACTATATCCGTCCTCGGACAGAGCTGAACAATTGTGACAGAGACTGTCTGACTCACAGAACACTTATTGTCTGTCCCTCTAAGAGTTTGCCAACCCGTGACCTAAATGATAAAATGTATGTATGTGAAAATGCTTAAAAATACCAGAGCATTAGTCAAAGTTTTCATTATACATCTTTAATAGATTTTCTCTTTCCCTTAAAAAGAAGTCCAGTAGGCTGACTTTTTTCATACAGGGTCAGTCTGAGCAGGCAGATTTAGAAGAGCTTGGATAACATGACTGCTGATAAGAGTCTCACATACTTAGTTCCTCAGTTGCATCTGACTCTTTTCAACCCTTTCAACTGCAGTCCTCCAGGCTCCTTTGGCCATGGGATCTTTTTAGGCAAGAATACTGGAGTGGGTTGCCATTTCCTTCTCCAGGGAGTCTTCCCAACCCAGGGATCAAACCTGCAGCTTCTGCCTTACAGGCAGACTCTTTAGTCACTGAGCTATTGGGGAAGCCCCAAGAGTCTCATAGTAGATGTTATCAATAGTTTTCCTAGCTGGAAACAGAATCTCACAAACTCATACTTTATCTATCTATCTAAATATTATGTATCAGTTCAGTTCAGTCGCTCAGTCATGTCTGACTCTTTGTGACCCCATGAATCACAGCACACCAGGCCTCCCTGTCCGTCACCAACTCCCGGAGTTCACTCAGACTCACGTCCATCGAGTCATTGATGCCATCCAGCCATCTCATCCTCGGTCATCCCCTTCTCCTCCTGCCCCCGATCCCTCCCAACATCAGAGTCTTTTCCAATGAGTCAACTCTTCACATGAGGTGGCCAGAGTACTGGAGTTTCAGCTTTAGCATCATTCCTTCCAAAGAAATCCCAGGGCTGATCTCTTTCAGAATGGACTGGTTGGAGCTCCTTGCAGTCCAAGGGACTCTCAAGAGTCTTCTCCAACACCACAGTTCAAAAGCATCAATTCTTCAGTGCTCAGCTTTCTTCACAGTCCAACTCTCACATCCATACATGACCACTGGAAAAACCATAGCCTTGACTAGACGGACCTTTGTTGGCAAAATAATGTCTCTACTTTAAAAATGTATGTATATATGCATGTAAATGTTTGTGTCTACATGCATAGATGTAGATACATGCATAGTTATGTATATATGTGTGTGTCAGACACGACTGAGCGACTTCACTTTCACTTTTCACTTTCATGCACTGGAGAAGGAAATGGCAACCCATTCCAGTGTTCTTGCCTGGAGAATCGCAGGGATGGGGGAGCCTGGTGGGCTGCCATCTATGGGGTCGCACAGAGTCGGACACGACTGAAGTGGCTTAGCAGCAGCATGACCCTCTTATCAGGGGTCATGTTATCCAAGCCCTTCTGAAATCGGCCTGCTCAGACTGACCCTGTGTGAAAAAAGTCAGCCTATTCAACTTTTTTTAAGGGAAAGAGAAGCTCTGTTGTTAAAGATGTGTGCACATACACATGCATATATATACACATATCTATTTATCTATGTGCTTTTAAAATTCTTTTTCAGCAAGGACAACTATTCATATATATATACACTTACACGCATTGACATATATATGCCAAATATGTATGTGCACATATAAACATATGAGTATATATCTGTTATATACATGGATATATGTGTATATACACATATACACACTGACTTGGGTTTCCCTAGTGGCTCAGTGGTAAAGAATCTGCCTGCCAACGCAGGAGGTGCAAGTTTGACCCCTGGGTCAGGAAGATTCCCTGGAGAAGGAAATGGATAACCCCTGGGTCAGGAAGATTCCCCTGGAGAAGGAAATGGCAACTCACTCCAGTTTTCTTGTCTGGAGAATTCCATGGACAGAGGAGCCTGGTGGGCTACAGTCCGTGGGGTCACAAAAGAGTCAGTTGCAACTTAGCAACTAGACAACAACAGCTGCACACTGACCCAGGGAAATACCCTCCTGCTGCCCTAGGCCCCGCCCCCATCCATATTCTTTTTAACTCCCCAGTATTCGGAGTTGGAAATTCATTATCATTTTTAGGATGAGGGTTTCTGTCTCCCTCACTTTTGGAGGGTTTGGAGATGAATATACGTGGGTCTGTTTGGAAAGAGAAGATACCAGGACAGTAGAGTTTGGGACGTTCCTATCTCAGCTCTCACTTCTTTTCTATCACCTGTCTGCCTTCGGTCATCACGTTTTCTCCATTGGAAGAATCTTCGGATCCTCTTCCTATATTAATTGGAACATTCCAAGAAACCTGGAAATGCCTTCATGACAGTTGTGGGTCTTGAATGTCTAGACCCTCTTGCACATCTGTGGTCCAGTCAACAATGGGGAACATCCAACATTGTGTACTTGGAACCTTATAATACATAGAATTCACATTGTGTGTTTTGAAGAAAACCTTAAGATTAGATCTCTGCCCAGTGTTTTGAGCACTGAGGAAAGCAGGAAGTTTTGACTTGATGCACTGAGCGGAAAGCCCTTGCCTTTCCTCACAGCCAATAGCAAGTCTTTCCTGTGAGTCCCAGTGTGAGCTGGTTTCCAGCCATTGGAGCAATCTTAACCCAGACTGACAGGTGTAACATAGAAGTAAAATGCTGTGTTTCCGGGAATGTGGGAACCACACGGGAATGCTGCGTTGACTGAAACAAAGGGGAATGGAGAGAAAACAGAGCCGAGCTCGGATGGTGGGCCAGCCTAAGGCTACATCTCCTCGGGAGTATTTTATTTGTCTTTATGTGAAATCACACACGGCTCAGAGTAAAAGCCGGATGATGATGACGATGATGGTGACGATGGTGATGATGATGGTGATGACGATGATAACAGCGGTGATGACGATGATGATGGTGATGATGGTGATAGTGGTGACAATAATTCTTGAGCATGCCTAGCGGTCCAAGAAATCTGAAGCACTTTTACAGATTTTGTAGCAAAACTCATGTTTCTGTAATTGGTAACAAGAGACTATTCTTTATTTAAAAAAAAAAAAAATCCCTGATTTTCTGGCATGGGCTCTCACCTCTGATGCTTCTTGATCTGTCTCCCCTTTTTTTATATCTCTTCACTCAATATCCCCCTTTCAGGGTGGCCTTGCTCTACCCCATGAAGGTGAAGTTGCTCAGTTGTGTCTGACTCTTTGTGACCCCATGGACTATATAGCCTACCAGGCTCCTCTGTCCATGGGATATTCCAGGCAATAGTACTGGAGTGGATTGCCATTTCCTTCTCCAAGGGATCTTCCCAGCCCAGGGATCGAACCTCGGTCTCCCACATCGTAGACAGACACTTTACCGTCTGAGCCACCAGGGACGTCTACCCCATAGATTAGTGCCATTCGGCTGATGGCCGCTCTCGAAGCCCCCACAACCTGTGACAGGTTACAATTGAACTTTGATTTATGTCTCCCATCTGGAAGCTCTTAGGGGCACAGACACCCCTGTGTCTCCATCTACCCATGGGGCCTCCCACTCCACCTGGCAAAGAACAGGTGTGCTCCCATCAGGAATGTTTTAGTGAACGTGCAAATGCAGGAAAAGACAAATGCACCAAGGCTCTCTATATAAGCGAGCCAAGAGTATGGACAAGTAGTTGACAAACAGAAACCATGGAAAATATGGAAAACACCTTTCAGAAAGTCAATCTTCCCAGGTGGCACTAGTGGTAAAGAAACTGCCTGCCAGTGCAGGAGACATGGGAGACGTAGGTTTGATCCCTGGGTTGGGAAGATCTCCTGGAGGAGGGCATGGCAACCCACTCAAGTATTCTTGCTTGAAAAATTCCATGGACAGAGGAGCCTGGAGGGTTATGGTCCGTAGGACAGGACTGAAGGGACTTAGAATGCAAGCACACAAATTCTGTTCAAAGAAATTACATTTCCCCTGATTGAATCAGTAGAGAAGAAAATAAAATACAATGTAATACTGTTGCAGTGAATGAGATTCTAATGAAAGTGTGTTCTTTTTGATCTAAACTTTAGAAACAATCTAGCAATAAGTATCAGATCAGAGAGGAGGATAATAGTAAATAGAGTAACAATCCCAGTCATAAGAGCTCACATTTGTTGAGGTCTACTCTGTTCTTTGGGATTGGAATGAAAACTGACCTTTTCCAGTCCTGTGGCCACTGCTGAGTTTTCCAAAGTTGCTGGCATATTGAGTGCAGCACTTTCACAGCATCGTCTTTCAGGATTTGACAGAGCTCCACTGGAATTCCATCACCTCCACTAGCTTTGTTCATAGTGATGCTTTCTAAGGCCCACTTGACTTCACATTCCAGGATGTCTGGCTCTAGGTGAGTGATCACACCATCGTGATTATCTTGGTCCTGAAGATCTTTTTTGTACAGTTCTTCTGTGTATTCTTGCCACCTCTTCTTAATATCTTCTGCTTCTGTTAGGGCCATACCATTTTTGTCCTTTATCAAGCCCATCTTTGCATGAAATATTCCCTTGGTATCTCTAATTTTCTTGAAGAGATTTCTAGTCTTTCCCATTCTGTTGTTTTCCTCTATTTCTTTGCATTGATCACTGAGGAAGGCTTTCTTATCTCTCCTTGCTATTCTTTGGAACTCTGCATTCAGATGCTTATATCTTTCCTTTTCTCCTTTGCTTTTTGCTTCTCTTCTTTTCACAGCTATTTGTAAGGCCTCCTCAGACAGCCATTTTGCTTTTTTGCATTTCTTTTCCACGGGGATGGTCTTGATCCCTGTCTTCTGTACAATGTCACGAACCTCCATCCATAGTTCATCAGGCACTCTATCTATCAGATCTAGGCCCTTAAATCTATTTCTCACTTCCACTGTATAATCATAAGGGATTTGATTTAGGTCATACCTGAATGGTCTAGTGGTTTTCCCTACTTTTTTCAATTTAAGTCTGAATTTGGCAATAAGGAGCTCATGATCTGAACCACAGTCAGCTCCTGGTCTTGTTTTTGTTGACTGTATAGAGCCTCTCCATCTTTGGCTGCAAAGAATATAATCAATCCGATTTCGGTGTCAACCATCTGGTGATGTTCATGTGTAGACTCTTCTCTTGTGTTGTTGGAAGAGTGTGTTTGCTATGACCAGTGCATTCTCTTGGCAGAAATTTAGCCTTTGCCCTGCTTCATTCTGTGCTCCAAGGCCAAATTTGCCTGTTACTCCAGGTGTTTCTTGACTTCCTACTTTTCCATTCCAGTCCCCTATAATGAAAAGGACATCTTTTTTGGGTGTTAGTTCTAAAAGGTCTTGTAGGTCTTCATAGAACCGTTCAACTTCAGCTTCTTCAGCATTACTGGTTGGGGCATAGACTTGGATTACTGTGATATTGAATGGTTTGCCTTGGAAACGAACAGAGGTCATTCTGTCGTTTTTGAGATTGCATCCAAACTACTGCACAATTGTACTCATCTCACACACTAGTAAAGTAATGCTCAAAATTCTCCAAGCCGGGCTTCAGCAATATGTGAACCACGAACTTCCAGATGTTCAAGCTGGTTTTAGAAAAGGCAGAGGAACCAGAGATCAAATTGCCAACAATCACTGGATCATTGAAAAAACAAGGGAGTTCCAGAAAAACATTTATTTCTGCTTTATTGACTATGCCAAAGCCTTTGACTGTGTGGATCACAATAAACTGTGGAAAATTCTGAAAGAAATGGGAATACCAGACCACCTGACCTGCTTCTTGAGAAACCTATATGCAGGTCAGGAAGCAACAGTTAGAACTGGTCATGGAACAACAGACTGGTTCCAAATAGGAAAAGGAGTACGCCAAGGCTGTATATTGTCACCCTGCTTATTTAACTTCTATGCAGAGTACATCATGAGAAATGCTGGGCTGGAAGAGGCACAAGCTGGAATCAAGATTGCCGGGAGAAATATCAATAACCTCAGATATGCAGATGATAACACCCTTATGGCAGAAGTGAAGAGGAGCTAAAAAGCCTCTTGATGAAAGTGAAAGTGGAGAGTGGAAAAGTTGGCTTAAAGCTCAACATTCAGAAAATGAAGATCATGGCATCTGGTCCCATCACTTCATGGCAAATAGATGGGGAAACAGTGGAAACAGTGTCAGACTTTATTTTTGGGGACTCCAAAATCACTGCAGATGGTGACTGCAGCCACGAAATTAAAAGACGCTTCCTCCTTGGAAGAAAAGTTATGACCAACCTGGATAGTGTATTCAAAAGCAGAGACATTACTTTGCTGACTAAGGTCCGTCTAGTCAAGGCTATGGTTTTTTCTGTGGTCATGTATGGATGTGAGAGTTGGACTGTGAAGAAGGCTGAGCACCGAAGAATTGATGCTTTTGAACTGTGGTGCTGGAGCAGACTCTTGAGAGTCCCATGGACTGCAAGGAGATCCAACCAGTCCATTCTGAAGGAGATCAGCCCTGGGATTTCTTTGGAAGGAATGATGCTAAAGCTGAAACTCCAGTACTTTGGCCACGTCATGCGAAGAGTTGACTCATTGGAAAAGACTCTGATGCTGGGAAGGATTGGGGGCAGGAGGAGAAGGGGACGTCCGAGGATGAGATGGCTGGATGGCATCACTGACTCGATGGACGTTAGTTTGAGTGGACTCCGGGAGTTGGCAATGGACAGGGAGGCCTGGTGTGCTGTGATTCATGGGGTCGCAAAGAGTCAGACACGACTGAGCGACTGAAATGAACTGAACTGAACTGCCTCTGCTCTTTGTAGCGTCTTGTGTATATATATCATCTCATTTCCTCCTCACAAGGTGACAGTCCTATGGGTGGGCCTGTTACTGTCACTCCATTTTATAGCTGAGGCAATAGAGGCCGAGAGAAGTAATTTGCAAAATCACACAGCAGCGGAGGTGGGATTTGAACCCAGGCAGTAGGGCAAAATCTATATACTTCACTAAGCTGCCTAAAAGGTTTATGCCCTTTGGGCTTCAAATTTCACTTCTGGGAGTCTAGTTCAAGGGATTATCTTAAAGATTATTTTGCACACACATGTTTGTAGAAACAATATTTACCAAGATATCTGTTCCATGGGTTATTCTGTTGTCATTTAAAAAGGTGTTTGGGAGTTCCCTGGTGGGGTCCAGTGCATGAGAATCCTCCTTCTAATGCAGGGGACATGGGTTCTAACCCTAGTCCAGGAGCTAAGATTCCACATGCCTCGGGGCAACTAAACCCTTGTGCCACAACTAGAGAGCCCTCTGGAAGCAACGAAGACCTAATGTAGCTAAATAAATAAATAAAATAAGCTGAATGCATTAAACGGTGCATATGATAGATAGATACTATATATCACATATTTCTGAAGAAGTTTATGTAGTAACAAATGCAGACATGTGCCTTTTATGACCTCAGACTGCACACTAGCCACCCTAACCATAAAACTTAACCTCAAAGATATGTTATTAAGGGACACAAGCTGGATCCTCATAGCATGATCGTATCGGTTAAAAGAAATTCCACACAGCGATCCCTACAAGAGACTGGGAGGAAACCCACTAACCTGAAAACTAACAATGATTGGACTTCAATGTTGACTAAACAGGCAAGTTTCCTTTCTTCTTTGCACCTTCCTATAAATCTCTATATTTTCTTTCATTAACACCATGACTTTTATAACTTAAAAAATGTCTTCAAGGGACTTCCCTCATGGTCCAGTGGTTGAGAGCCACCTCTCGGTGCGGTTCAATCTCTGGTCAGAGAAATGGGAACCTCACACTGCTGGGAAAGATCTGCCTGCTGCAACTAAGACCAGCCCAACACAGCCAAATAAATTAAAAAAAAAAAAAAGACTCAAAGTCAAGAAAGACAAGGACTGTTCGAGGAGACAGTTGGGGGAAGCAGAACGTAAGAATTAGATTAAACCTTAGAGGAAATGGATTTATGGATATTTCAAGGTAAGCTGAAATCAAAGAGGTTGAGGAGATGTGGATCCTGCTGGATATATGGCTCCCGGTGAGGAATGTTTGGGTCACGTCACCTGAAAAGCATTGTGTGTTCAGTATTTCAGGTTCTGGTTGACTTCTCACTGAGATGTCCCATAGGGTTACTCTTGGGAGAAATATCCCAGGTGTGAGAAATGCCAAGAAAAGCTTCCCCACCACTGAACAGGCGAAAAAGAGCAAACGGATCATTTTAGAGGGTGAATCTGTTGGACACCTGCTAACCCTGTAAAAGAGGGGTGCCTCCTCTGTCCCTACATGCAATTCACGACATGGCAGGGAAGACAGCTACATACAGCAAGTCCCCTACATACAGACCTTCAGGTTTTGAACTTTCAAAGATGCAAATGTGTGTTCGGATGTCCAATCACATCAGGCCTGAGAGACACTGCAGCTTCTCCTCCGTATCCTGTTGCTGACGATCTTCCGCTCTACCATCTCCCACCTCCTCTCCCTCCTCCATTAGAAACTCTTCTTGCCTCTTCATTCGATGCCAGCCCCTGTATACTGGCTGTTGTACTATACTGCTGTATTTTTCGAGGTCCTATACTGTAAGATCAAAAATGTTTATTTTTTGTTTTGTTTTTCAATGGATTATTTGTGTGAAAAGTATTATAAACCTGTTACAGTACAGTACTGTGTAGTCAGTTGTGTTAGTTGAATACCTATCCTAACTTTGTTGGACTTATGAACAAAATTGGACTTAGGAATGCACTCTGGGAATGGGACTCATTTGTAGTTAGTGGACTTACTGTACTTAGAAAATTGTCATCCAGTACGGTGAGGGCCATCAGAGAAGGCACATGTAAGATGATTTTTTTTTTTAATATGCAGGGTAGGGTGTTGTCATTGCCATCTTTGAGTGGTCTTAACAGATAATTGGCTCCTCTCTGTAGTTTTTTCCAGAACAAACCAGGGTAGAGTTTCAGCTTTTTTTTTTAAGCCCATATTATTAACTTTGATGGGTGTTTTCCAACTGATCTGTGTGTGAATGGGGATGCAGAGTTATTTATTTAAGTTTTTTTTTTAATGTGAGTGGACCATTTTTAAAGTCCTTGTGGAATTTGTTACCATATTGTTTCTGTTTAATGTTTTGGTTCTCTGGTTTGAGGCATGAGATCTTAGCTCCCCAAACCAGGGATTGAAACTTCACCCCCTGCACTGAAAGGCAGTCTTAACCACTGGGACACCAGGGAAGTTCCCAGAGTTATTTTTAAAGATCAACTTGACTGTTCTCCTCTCTCACAGCTGAACTGGAATATATTGGTTCCTAGGCAGGTACCTGTCCCTGTCAAGATTCTCAAGGTCAGCCCAGTGTTGGCTCAGGCACGTGGTACCATTTATAACTGTCAGCGTCGAGCAGTGCAAGCCAGGTTGCTGCCAGGAGATATGGTGTTGAACTTGCGACTGTTCCACGTCTGTTGGGAACTTCACTGAGCATAGACCTTCTGGAGGACTGACTTGAAGAACATGTGGCCCTTCCATTTCCTCTAGAGCAGGGGTTGCATGGTTTTCTGTAAAGGGCCTGATGGTAATATTGTGTTTTTTGAGCCAAATGATCTGTTGCCAGCTACTAATCTCCGAAGCAGTCACAGACAATATACTAAGGAATGGGTGTGACTGTGACTAAGGTCCATCTAGTCAAGGCTATGGTTTTTCCAATAGTCATGTATGGATGTGAGAGTTGGACTGTGAAGAAGGCTGAGCACCGAAGAATTGATGCTTTTGAACTGTGGTGTTGGAGAAGACTCTCGAGAGTCCCTGGGACTGCAAGGAGATCCAACCAGCCCATTCTGAAGGAGATCAGCCCTGGGATTTCTTTGGAAGGAATGATGCTCAAGCTGAAACTCCAGTACTTTGGCCACCTCATGCAAAGAGTTGACTCATTGGAAAAGACTTTAATGCTGGGAGGGATTGGGGGCAGGAGGAGAAGGGGACGACTGAGGAATAGATGGCTGGATGGCATCACTGACTCGATGAACACGAGTCTGAGTGAACTCCGGGAGTTGGTGATGGACAAGGAGGCCTGGTGTGCTGCGATTCATGGGTCCACAAAGAGTCGGACACGACTGAGTGACTGAACTGAACTGAACTGTGTGACAATAAAACTTTATTTACAAAACAAGGCTGTGAGCTGGATTTGGCCCGAAGGCTGTAGTTTGCAGACTCCTGCTCTAGATAGTCTGAAATCTGGGTGGATTAAGGCAACCAGGACAGGGTGCTTTCTGGGGACCCAGGTGTGTCAGCTGCTATAAGTTAATTATCTCAGATGACTGAGTGTAGGGGGCTGTTGTTCTTTAGTCGCTAAGTCATGTCCAGCTCTTTTGCAACCACATGGGCTGTAGCCCTCCAGGCTCCTCTGTCCATAGGATTTCCCAGGCAAGAATGCTGAAGTAGGTTGCCATTTCCTTCTCGGGGGAATTTTTCTAGTCCAGGGATTGAACTCTAATCTCCTGCATTGACAGGTGGATTTTCAACACTAAGTGACCAGGGAAACCCCTAGGGGGTTGCTGTGTATTAACCTGTGATTATTGCCTTGGTTGAACTGCAGGGAGTGGCTTGCACTAAAGATAAGAGGGCTTGGCTAAAAAGCTATGCAGACTTGGGATATTTGGGGGATGTCAGCCCTGATATTTTGAGTCATTTTCTTTGAGAACACCTGAGAGTGCTGAGCAAAATCACCCCATCTTTTGTTAGGGACACTGAGTTAGGCTGTATAATCAGATTTTTGCTTTTATTGCAGCTTCTAGAAAGCTCCAGTCAAATTCATGTATCTGCTAGTTCAAGTTGGCAGGGTGATTTGGGCTACAGTCTTGAAGGAGCCTCATTCTCAGACCAGTTCTCTTTTTCATCTTCTCATAATCCACCATGATGAATTGTACAATTGCCTCATAATCTGCCTCAAATCCCCTTTGAAACAAGCAGGAAAGAAAACAAGAGAAGGGAGTGGAGGCGGGAGGGATGTGCCTGAGCATATAGCATATGAAATGCATATTTCTCTTTCATGCCTAGTGACCAGGTTGGGCTACCCAGGTGGCACTAATGGTAAAGAACCCGCCTGCCAATGCTGAAGACATAAAAGACTAGGGTTTGATCCCTGGGTGGGAAAGATCCCCTGGAGGAGGGCATGGCAACCCACTCCATATTCTTGCCTGGAGCCTGGTGGGTTATAGTCCATAGCTTGGAAAAGAGTCAGACACGACTGAAGCAACTTAGCCTGGCACAACCAGCTTGAGTTCCTATTCACTTCACTCAGGAAATCTGGTCTTATACTAGGTTCTGCCTTCTATCTGTTTCAGGGAATTCCCAAGGAACATTAGCAGGTACCACAAATCCTCCCCTGCAGACCCCGGGGGTTCTCTCCAAACTGGGACTTTGTTCTTTAACAGATTCAGTTCAGTTCTATTCAATCACTCAGCCATGTCTGACTCCGCGACTCCATGGACTGCAGCATGCCACGCCTCCTTGTCCATCACCAACTGGTGAGTTGGATAATGCCATCCAACCATCTCAGCCTCTGTCGTCCCCTTCTCCTCCTGCCTTCAATCTTTCCCAGCATCAGGGTCTTTTCCAATGAGTCAGTTCTTCGCATCAGGTGGCCAAAGTATTGGAGTTTCAGCTTTAGCATCAGTCCTTCCAATGAATATTCAGGACTGATTTCCTTTAGGATTGATTGGTTGGATCTCCTTGCAGTCCGAGGGACTCTCAAGAGACATCTCTAACACCACAGTTCAAAAGCATCAATTCTTCAGTGCTCAGCTTTCTTTATAGTCCAACTCTCACATCCATACATGACTACTGAAAAAAACCACAGCTTTGACTAGATGGACCTTTGTTGGCAAAGTAATGTCTGCTTTTTAATATACTGTCTAGGTTGGTCATAGCTTTTCCTCTAAGGAGCAAGCATCTTTTAATGTCAAGGCTGTAGTCACCATCTACAGTGACTTTGGAGCCCCCCAAAATAGACAGTCTCTCACTGTTTCCATTGTTTCCCCATCTATTTGCCATGAAGTGATGGGGTTGAATACCATTTATCTTAGTTTTCTGAATGTTGAGTTTTAAGCCAGCTTTTTCACTCTCTTTCACTTTCAAGAGGCTCTTTAGTTCTTTGCTTTCTGCCATAAGGGTGGTGTCATCTGAATATCTGAGGTTATGGATATTTCTCCCAGCAATCTTGATTCCAGCTTGTGCTTCATCCAACCCAGCATTTTGTATGATGTGCTTTGCATATAAGTTAAATAAGCAGGGTGACAATGTACAGCCTTGACGTACTCCTTTCCCAATTTGGAACCAGTCTGTTGTTCCATGTCCAGTCCTAACTGTTGCTTCTTGACCTGCATACAGATTTCTCAGAGGGCAGGTCAGGTGGTCTGGTATTCCCATCTCTTGAAGAATTTTCCACAGTTTGTTGTGAGCCACATAGTCAAAGGCTTTGGTGTAGTTAATAAAGCAGAAGTAGATGTTTTTCTGGAACTCTCTTGCTTTTTGATGATCCATTGGATGTTGGCCATTTGCTCTCTGGTTCCTCTGCCTTTTTTGAATCCAGCTTGAACATCTGGAAGTTCATGGTTCACATACTGTTGAAACCTGGCTTAGAGAATTTTGTGCGTTACTTTACTAGCTTGTGAGATGCATGCAATAGTGCAGTAGTGTGAGCATTCTTTGGCATTACCTTTCTTTGGGATTGGAATGAAAACTGACCTTTTCCAGTCCTGTGGCCACTGCTGAGTTTTCCAAAGTTGCTGGCATATTGAGTGCAGCACTTTCACAGCATCATCTTTTAGGATTTGAAATAGCTCCACTGGAATTCCATCACCTCCACTAGCTTTGTTCATAGTGATGCTTCCTAAGGCCCACTTGACTTCACATTCCAGGATGTCTGGCTCTAGGTCGGTGATCATACCATCATGGTTGTCTGGGTCATGAAAATCTTTTTTGTATAGTTCTTCTTTGTATTCTTGCCACCTCTTCTTAATATCTTCTGCTTCTGTTNTACCCCCAGCCCCATCTCCCTGCCCCCGTCACCATAATCTGTGTTCCTTTAAGTCAAACAAAGCTAGTTTTTGCCGAGCACATTCAAATGTTTCACCTTAGACGGCAGAACTTGGAACTAATCTTCTGGGATCAGCGTTGCTGCAAATCAAGCCAAGAGCCATTGGAATAACCCACCTCGCGGTTGGAAAACGCTGATTCCTCTGAGAAAAATAACACACAGACCCAGTAGCCCGCTTGCCTTGTTGACGCAGCGAGTCTAGGCCTGCGCCTCGTCCTTCCCCGCACGTGGGCCAACAGATGGGAAATGCGTCTCTCCCGCCTCCGTCAGGGGGGGCTGCCAAGGAGAATTTGCATGTTAGGCCTCTCATCATTTCCAATTGTTCTCCAAATAAAACAGGCCCTGGAACTGAGGCAAATGCCTTCCAAGGCACTTTTCCACGGGGTATGGGTCCAGAATAAATACTAAAGAGAAATATGCCCTTCCAAGCACTTCTCGGAGATAGTTTTTCATTCAGACCAGTCAGAAGCCGAAGAGAGCAGAGCATGTCCAAACCAAAGGCAGCGTACTGCCCCTCCACGTCCTCCCCTGGCCAGACCCCATCATCTGTTACCTGGTGATACTAGGCTGAGGCTCTCTCTGTCATCCTACTCTTCTCTCTCTCTTCCCTTCCCTTCTCTCTCCAGCCTTGCCCTCTCTCCCACCCACCCATGTTTCCTTCTCTTTCAGTGACAAGCCCATCCCCTTTTATAAAAAAAAAACTTTCTATCTTGCCATAATGATAGACTCTGCAGAAAGCTGCAAAAATATTAATAGTATAGACCATCCTGGGTACCTTGTATTTGGCTTTCCCCTATAGTTTCATCTTCTATGACAGTAGTGTGAAAGTGAAAGTCGCTGTTGTGTCTGATCCTTTGCGACCTCATGGACTGTGGCCCGTCAGGCTTCTCTGTCCATGGAATTCTCCAGGCAAGAATACTGGAGTGGGTAGCCATTCCCTTCTCCAGGGAATCTTCTTGATCCAGGGAGCAAACCCGGGTCTCCTGCATTGCAGGCAGATTCTTTACTATCTGAACCACCAGGGAAACCCATGACAATACCACATTATCAAAACCAGGACATCAACAGCAGTACAGTGTCTATGTCTAATTTCATGTCTAAGACCTTCATATTTTTCTTTTTTTTTAAACTTTTTGGTTGAGCCACATGGCATGTGAGTCTTAGTTCCCAGGAATCAAACAGGCACTCCCCTGCAGTGGAAGCATGGACTCTTGGCCACTGGACCACTGGGGAAGTCCCTAACCCTTTCATCTTTGAATGCTCACTTTTCCCTATAAGTTTGTTCCATTTTAAGTTTTTAAAAATTATTATTTTATTTTGGTTGCACAGGCTTAGCAGCATATAGCCTTAGTTGCTCCAAGTCATGTGAGATCTTAGTTCCCTGAACAAAGATGGAATCTGAATCCCTTAGGTTGGAAGGCAGATTCTTCACCACTGGCCCACCAGGGAAGTCCCATTTTCAGAATTTTTAACTTACTCAAAGAACACACATCTAATGTTTATCTTCTCCTTGAGACGGGGTGCTGTTTTTCTGTTCACTTCTGGGGCATCCCAAGGGGCCTGGGCCCTCCTGCAAGGCAAACCCCCCAGGGGAAGAATCTGTAGCCCGAGCTCCAGATCTTGCTGGGCAACCTTGGAAGTCCTCTCACACACTTTGTCTCTTTGGGTCCTCCATTTATTTTCATTTAATAGGAGAAAGGAGATGAAATTGAAACAGGTGCACCTTACTCCTGGGGAAGAGCTCTGACTGCAGATTTGATGAGAAAGCTGTTCAAACTGTGGCCTGAAATGAGTTTAGTAGGCCATCTGCATGCATCTGTCAGATGTGCAACCTCCCGTGATATGGGTGATGGTAGGCGAGCTGCACGCAAATAGGTAGGGGCTCCTGCTGGTGCTAAGGAAAAGCTCAGCCTGATCTTGGGGCCAGAAGTGGACTCCCAGTCCCCACACTCCTATGACCTGGTGTGGATGGGGCTCCCCCAACAAGGAATTTTCCAGCTCCCTGACACCAGCTGGGCATGCTGCAATTGAGCTCACCTTCCCAGTCTGTCTACCAGAATACAGTGATGGATTCCACAGGTGAAGGGCTTAGTCCCATAAGAGTGCCCCCACCCCAGCTTCAGATGCCAGTCACAAGTCCAGGTTGTCATCTGTGTTACCAAGTCCAAGCTAGCTCTGCTCTCCACCTGGAAGGCCAATAAATCTGAGACAAGGTGTTGAGGCAAGGAATAATGACTTTATTCAGAAAGGTGGCAGACCGAGAAAATGGCAGACTAATGTCTCAAAATAACCATCTTGTTGGGGTCTGGATGCCAGGTCCTTTTATAGAACAGGAAGGAGGAGAAGGAAAGGAAGTCAAGTAAAAAGGTCATAAATTTTGCAAATATCTCCTGGAATGGCCAGCCTCAGGGAGGGGATGTGTTAATTTCTTCCCTCCTATAGCCATTCACAGGTGGACAGGGTCAGGATGTTTCCTGAAACAAAGGCACTTTGGTTTAATATTCAGCAGAGGGGCAGGGTTCCCTGAGGCAGGCCATTATGTATAGATAGTATCCTTTTAGTGAACACAAGCAACAGAAGGAAAGGTTACGGTAAAAGAAACAGACCCAACATGAAGTCAGATTTTGTTCTTCCCGGTAACACCTGTGCTTCTGATTGGCTCCTTTTTTTTTTTAATGATTGGCAGTGCTGAGTCTTTGTTGCTGCATGCAGGCTTTTCATTGCAGTAGCTTCTCATTGCTGTGGAGCACAGGCTCTAGGTTTTGCATGGGCTTCAGTAGTTGCAGCTTGTGGGCTCAGTAGTTTTGATTTCTGGGCTCTAGAGCACAGGTTCAGTAGCTGTGGCACACAGGCTTAGTTGCTCCGAGGCATGTGGGATCCTCCCAGACCAGGGATTGAACCTGTGCCTCCTGCATTTGCAGGTGGATTCTTTACCACTGAGCTACGAGAGAAGCCCTCTGATTGGCTCTAAATAGAAGGTTTCCACAAACCCCTGTTGAAGTTTGATGATTGTTAGAATTACTCACAAAACTCAGGAGAACTTTGTGCTTACTAGATTACTGGTTATTATAAAAGGATACAACTCGGGAACAACTAGATGGATGGAGGCACAGGGGAAGGTCTGTGGGAGGGGACCTGGGGGCTTCCACACCCTCCTTGGTGTGCCATCCTTCCAGTATCACCAAACCCAGAATTTCTCCGAACCCCATCCTTTGGGGTTTTTACTGAGCCTCCATTACGCAGTCATGATGGATGAAATCATTGCCATTGGTGATCAGCTCACCCTCCAGCCCTTTCCTCTCCTTGGAGGCGGGAGTTCAGGAGGTGGGACTGAGTGGTCCAAGCCTCTAAGCATGTGGTTGGTTCCCCTGGCAACCAGCCCACATCCTGAAGGGCTTCCCAAAGTCTTCTCATTAACATAAACCATGGTCAGAAGGGGCTTGTTAAGAATAGCGAGCATAACTTTATCTCTCTTATCACTGAGGAAATTCCAAAGGTTTTAGGAGCTCTGTGCCAGGAACAGGGACGAAGATCAAATACATTTTTCTTATTATAAATCACAGTATCATGAGATGGAATCTAGTTTTTTTTACATTCTAGTGAGTATAAAGTGGGTCTGTGAATTCTCAGGAATTTAAGCAGCTGTAGCTTCTGGCTCCTTCAGCCTTTAAGAGTGACCTTTAATTTTTTCAAGTATTTCTTTTAAAAAATTATTTTGTTATTTTATCTATTTTTATTTTTTGGCTGTGCCACGGGGCATGTGGGGTCTTAGTTCCCCAACTAGGGATTGAACCAGCACCCCTGCGGTGGAAGCACAGAGTCCCAACCACTGGACAGCCAGGGAAGTCCTGTGAGCTTTATTTCTGAGTTAAGTTTGGGGCAGTATGTAAGGAGACAGGACCAAGGACCCAACCTGACCAGTTGGGTGGATTCAGGACTGGCGCTGTGGCCGCTCTTGGCTCTCTTTCCACGGGTCTCTGTGTCCTTCACCAGGAATTAGCCAGAGGCGCCTGGAGTGGGGTGTGGGGGAGTGGGGTGCGTCATTCATCCATCTCTGTGGGGCTCAGGGGGCTTCCAAACCAGGTTGGGGCCGGGGGAAGCTGCAGAGGCTGGAGAAGCCTGTGGGTGATTTGTCCCAAATTCACCTTTCCGGAACGTTCAGCTGCAGCGGGTGAATGGATTTGGGGTTTTCTCTCTCCTCCTGAACAGTCTGTATACAAAAGCAAAGGAAACCAGGCTACTGGGGAGACAGTGCTTAATGATCTGAAAACAAGCATAGGTGTTTTTCTTGGCTAGGGCGAGAATGGTTACCTTGATTGGAACTAGCCTTTCCGAGGCACATTTCAATCAAGGCTGCCTTTGTCTGGGTGGCGTGAGGGTGAGGTGTTGGACTGGACCACCCCCTGTGTGTGCTGTGAACACCCTGACCCCCTGTGTGCACAGCCCATGAAGAGCATGATGTTGAATCTGAATTTTTGCAAAAGGCTCTATTTCAATGGGATAATTCTTCAGAGAATCCATTTTTCTTTACACTTTCTGATTTAATCCATTGGTGGGCTTCCCTAGTGGCTCAGACAGTAAAGAATCTACCTGAAATGTGGGGGACCAGGGTTCAGTCTCTGGGTCAGGAAGATCCCCTGGAGAAGGGAATAGCAACCCACTCCAGGATTCTTGCCTGGAGAATCCCATGGACAGAGGAGTCTGGTGGGCTACAGTCCATGGGGTCGCAAAGAGTTGAACACGACTGAGTGACTAACACTTTCTTTTCACTTTTCTTTTAAGTAACACAGCATAAGGCACCCAGGAAACAACAGCTGTAAACAAGCCTGGGATTCAGAAGGAAAGGCTTTGGTGGGTGGATTGGTGCTTCCTGAAGTCTAAGGTCACTGATTCCACAAGAGGATGCCAGCAGCGGGAATGACAGGGGAGGTCAGGGTCTGAAAGATGTCAAAGCTTCAAAGTCAGGGGGAGTTACAGCTGTGTGACCTTGTACAAGTTACTTAACCTCTTTCTTCCCTCATCTGTAAAATAGAGTGTGAGAGGCAGAATAACACCCTTTCCTCAAAGAGGCATGCGTGCAAGCTAAGTCGCTTCAGTTGTGTCTGACTCTTTGCAACTCCATGGACTACAGCCCATCAGGTTCCTCTGTCCATGGGATTTTCCAGGAAAGAATACTGGGGTTGGTTGTCATGCCTTCCTCCAGGGGCTCTTCCCAAGCCAGGAACTGAACCTGCATCTCCTGCGGCTCCTATATTGCAGTCAGATTCTTTACCGCTGAGCCACCAGGGAAGCCCCCCTCTCCTAATTTCTGGGACCCGTGATGATGTTAGATTACATGGTAAAGGGGAATTAAGATGGCAGCTGACTTGAATATGGTGAAGTTACCCTAGATTTTCCAGGTGGAACCAACCAAAAGGGAGACAGGAGAGGAGCTTGAAGTGATGCGCTGGAGCGAGGAACCAGCTTGCCGTGGCTGGCTGGCTTTGAAGGCAGAACAAGAGGGAACATAAGCAAGTGAACGCAGGTGGCCTCTAGGAGCTGGAAAAAGCAAAGCTATGAATTCTTTCCCAGAGGCTCCCAGAAGGAAGGCACCCTGCTGACACTGTGATTTCAGCCTAGTGAGACTGGATTAGTGTTCCAACCATAGAACTACAAGATAATACATTCTGCCATTTTAAGCCACTGAGTCTGTGATCATTTGTTACAGCAGCAAAAGGAAACTCCTTTTGTTACAGCTGCAAATGGAAATTACCCCTTGATTATTATGGGGGGTAATCGTAGTACTCCTCTTGGAGTAGCTAGGCTGGATCAATTATTACATGGAAAGCACTTGGAACAGTGCATGGGTCAGTGTCACTTTGATGGTGATGATAATAATGATGGAGAAGATTGTTACTGGCCTAAATATACTTATCTTTAAAAAAAAATATTATTTGGCCACGTTGGGTCTTAGTTGCAGCATTTGGGATCTTCATTCCATCATGTGGGATCTTTTGTTGAAAGTCACAGCCCCTCTAATTGTGGTGCACAGGCTCTGGAGCACATGGGCTCAGTAGTTGTGGCTCACAGGCTTAGTTGCCCCACGGCACGTGGGATTTTAGTTCCTTGACTGGGGATCGAACCCACACCCCTGGCATTGCAAGGTAGATTCTTAAGCCACTGGACCACCAGGGAAGTCCCTAAATATACTTATCTCGAGGGATGCCCACATTGTGAAGGGATGCCCAGTGTGAAGAGGGAGGGGGAGCCACAGTGGAAAGAGGGATACAAAGGAAAACCAGAAGGGTACAGTGTCAGGGACATCTCAGGTGAGAGCAGGAAGTGGTGACGCCCGGTCACGTGGTGTGGGAGGTGTGACAGCAGAGACCCCGGGGGCCTCGCCTAGCTGGGTGTGGTGGAGAAAGCCCTGGAACAGGACCCTGTCTGTGGAGCTCTATAGCTGGGCCTTTCAATCTGGTAGGTACCCACCACACATGACCCCAGAGTGCTGAGGAGGGGGTTCATCTGAATCTAGACGGGCTGCAAGTGTAAAACGCATACTGGATTTCAAACACCCAGGTCGCGAAAAAGCAGGTAGATGATGTTATTAATAATCTATGTTGAGGGACTTCCCTGGTGGGCCGGTGGCTAAGATTCCACCCTCCCAACGCAGGGGGCCTGGGGTTCAATCCCTGGTCAGGGAACTAGACCCCACACACCACAGCTAGGAGTTTGCACACTGCAACTAAAGATCCTGCGTGCTGCAACAAGGATCAAACATCTTGTGTGCCACCAGGCACAGCCAAGTAAATAAAATAAATTTTTAAAAAATGTTGATTACATGTTGAGATGGTAAGATTTTGGAAGTGTTGAGTTAGACAACACCTAGTTTTTAAATTAGTCTCACTTTGAAAAAAATGTAGCTGCTAGAAAATTAAAAACTGCATCTGTGGTTCACACTCACGCAGGGCTAGGAAAACTATATCACCAACTAGGGGTGTGGGCTCAGGCAAGGTTTCTCGGCCCCGTGGGTTCTGTCCCTTTGTTTGTAAAACCAGGTGATGCCAAGGTCTGTTTTGGGTGTCCTGGGGTTTGGTGGCTAGAAAGTCCCCGGGAAGCAGAGATGGAATCATTTTGTGGAAAGGTACATTGCAAGGGATGAGGGTCAAGGAGAGGCAAAAGAGAAACCAAGGCCAGGGCTGCATTTCCGTGGAGGTGGATGATGTGGGCTAGGAGAGAGACAAGCTGAGAATCATCGCTCATGCTCTTGCAGTGACCTGGGTAATTTATATCCGAGGAGCGGGAACAAATGTATGGGGAGAGATTAGATCGACAGGAGAGAGGGTGAATTGATGGAGGAGCCTCATCGAGGGAGGCGAGAAGATTTAAGAGCTAGGCAGGAGGTAACCTTGGAGGGGGCCAGGAGAGAAGGAGCGGGTGAGAAATAAATTAAACAATTAGCACGCTCATCCAAACCGTGCCTCAAAGGACGCATGAAATAGAATTGGGTGCCTCACAGGACGAGACAGCTAACGGGTGCTGGACGGAGTCAGGAAGGGGAGAAAGTGTTTGCTGCAAGAAGGAAAATTAGAGTCGCCTGAGGAAAATGAATGCAGTGGGGGCAGAAAGAAGGCAGACAGAGGAGTGGAGCCCTGGCTCCCGCAGAGAAGACACAGGCCTCCCGAGGCAGCATTTTGAAAGGCCCCACATGCCAAGATAAAGGTAACTGCAACCCAGATTCCAAAGGAAGGCAAAAATCAAGGACGAAAATAAGTGTGTTTTGCTCTCTGACCCTCATCAACCTATTTTCCCAGTGTTTGTTCCTGCTGAACCAGAAAGGACTCACAGTCTCTTAATTCCTCCCAAATCTTTTTGAGGCCAGAGCATCCTTTGCAAATCATCAATTCCCATATCAAGGGTGAGAGGTACCTCCAGAACACCATCTCCAGCCAATACACGGAGAGAAGTTTACATCTCCTGTTTGAAATCTTACTTCCTGCCGCATTTCTTCTTCTTTTTTTTTTTTTTAAATAATTAATATTTATCCAGGCTGGGTCTTCATTGCCGCACAGGCTTTTCTCGAGTTGCGGTGAGTGGGTCACTACTCCTTAGTGCTTCTAAGCTCGATACTTTCTCTGGTTGTGGAGCACAGGCTGTAGGCCACTCGGGCTTCAGTACCTGCTGCACCTAGGCTCAGCAGTTGCAGCTCCCAGGCTCAAGAGCTCAGGCTAATAGTTGGGGCCCACGGGCTTAGTTGCGCCGCAGCATGCGGGATCCTCCCAGGTCGGGGATCAAACCTGTTTCCTGCATTGGCAGGTGGACTCTTTACCACTGAGCCACCGCGGAAGCCGCTTGCCTCAGTTCTTAAGCTGGCTGTGAGAAATCATCATTTTTTCCCCTCATGTTATTCTAGCTTCAGACATGAGGCTTAGTAAAATCACCACCATTGGTTTTTTTGTTTTTTGGCGGGGAGGAGGGGGTGGCCATGCTGCAAGGCATGTGGGATCTTAGTTCCTTGACCTGAGCCCCCTGCATTGGAAGCAGAGTCTTAACCTCTGAACCACCAGGGAAGTCCCATTGCTTTCTTATTTTTGACCCTTCTGCTCATTCTTGTTCACCCCTTGGGGAAGCACTTCATCTTTGTCTCACTTGGAGGAGGAGGGGGGACATGGTTGGCTCCACATCCCTGGGATTATCTGGTGGGATAAATCAGAGACTGCACAACCTCCTGTGGCCATCTCTTCCATTCTATGGCTTCAGTGTGGAATCCCCTTACGCCTAATTCATTTTGGGTGCCAAGTCTTTCCTTGCTGCGAGTGGGCTTTCTCCAGCTGCCATGAGCGAGGGCTACTGTCTAGTCGTGGTACTCGGGCTTCTCACTGCGGTGGCTGCTCTTGTTGCAGTGATCGGGCTCTGGAGCTCAGCATCTTTCTTGTGGTGCACGGGCTCAGTTGCCCAGTGGCATGTGGGATATTCCTAGACCACGGATCCAACCTGTGTCCCCTGCATTGGCAGGTGGACTCTCTACCACCGGACCACCAGGGAAGCCCCCTTACATTTTCTTGACCAGCCTTCCAGCCATTAACACCATATAACAGTTTTCCCCAACTGGGAACCTTTTTGTCCATCTCCAAGAAAGACAGGGAAGCCTCAGCCCTATTTCATTTTCTCTGCACCTCAAAATCTAAACCCCATCTTTCTCCTGTTGCCACCATGGTAAGGACAGATGGTCAATGTTTCTTTTGCTGGCTTCTGACCCATCCCTCTGGCCAAATAAGATCTTGGCATTTTGGGGGCCAAACCTGGGAGGTTTCTCTTCTCCAGCCCCACACCCTGACTTTTTAAAAGAAGTCACTCTCTGAAGTGTTGATTTTCCTGCTATTTTTAAGTTCAATCAGATTGGATTTCGTTTCAGGAAATACCTCACCCTTTCTGTCCCTCTTTCTCCCCACTGTCCTTTCTGGTGTCGCTCCGTCTGCTTTGGCTAAGGAGACCAGCTGAGGACTGAAACAATGTATTACTTGGAGCCAGGCGTGTAAAATGAGGACGCTTTTCTTTCCCAAAAAATCTTGGTGCCCCCGAATGGAAAAATCTAGCTCTCAAAACACAAGCCTCTTGGCTGCTCTGGCTGAAAGATGCTGCCTGTGAGGAAGGAAGAGAACGTGTGTTATTTTGCAAAGGCCAAAGGTTCTTTCAGAGGTTTCTTCTGTCCTCTGAGGTGGGAACCAGATGCTAAAAGCCAGTGACAGTTCATACCGGTGGCACCTGTTTTGGGCTCCTTGCCAAATCAGCAGAGCCTCTGACACGTGTCGTTCATGGAAACACTGAGGAAACTGGACCACAGAGGGTTAAATGCCCAGCGTCACATGGCAGCTTGCCACAGTGATGACACCAGCACCCGGGGCTCCGGCACCTGGGCACACTGGCCTGGGCTCTCTGGACTCTTCCACTGGGAGTGGAGGGGAAAAGGAAGAAAGAGCTGGCTCATGGAATCTGGTCCTGATTTGCCTGGATCCCCCTGGTTTTCCACTTCTCATAGTTTGGTGCTGACTGCTCCAGAGTCAGCCCAAAGGCAAAGGTCTCCCCAACTGGCCTTTATTCTTCTTTCTTTTTTTTTGGCCATGCTATGGAGCATGTAGGATCTTAGTTCCCCAACCAGGGATTGAACCCATGTTCCCTGCTTTGGAAGCATGGAATCTTAACCCCTGGACCATCTGGGAAGTCTAATGGCCTTTCTGATGTTTGCATTATCCGCCTCTGTTGCTGGGTCTGTGAATGGGAAGGCCATCCATCTTAGATCTTGACCCTGGCTCTCTGATGTGAGGATAAATCTGGGGTCTTTGTCTCTTACCAACCTTCCAGGACTTCACATAGGGGTAAAACCCTTGGAGTGTCCCATCAACTCCCCGCAATGTGCGAGTTTTTGCCCCAGGGTCCTCTGTAAGAGATGGACATGGTTCCACTCAGCACTCTGACCCACTGCTCCAAGGTCCTCATTTCCCGCCAGACTGAGGTCCTTCTGCCACTTGCTTGGTTCTTGACTCAGGTGTTGTCCTTGCAGACAAGGCCAATTGTCTCATATTCTTTGGGTATCTGCCTCTCTCAGATGCTGGGCCTGGATGGATCCGGCACATGGGTTCGGCTGGTGCTCAGCCTCCTTCTGACTCACTATCCCCCTCCTCCACCCCCAGAACCAGGATTTCTGCCCATGACGCTGCCTGCTTTTGGCCACATGGCATTGCCTTCAGGATAAACATCTCTGGGTGACACAAGATTGATGCCTCCTTAAAAGCCTTCCCGTAGCTCGCACAATGCTCCCTTTGTAGGAATTCCTGTTTTACTGCAGGGCGATGGCTTGCTGAGACTGAGCTGCTCCTTACCAAGACTGTGGCCCCCCTCACCCCAAAGCTTTCAAGAATCAGGAATTTGGAGCAGCCATGCTTCCCAGCTGGGTTTCTGCTCTGAGTCTGGACAGAGTCCAGATTGGAGCCCTGAGCTGGGGTGTTCAGACCCCTTACAAACGACTCTCCCCTAGGAAAGCCATCCAAGACATGGCTCCCAATCTCTTACTTTGGAGCTGGGAACTCCCACCCCCATTACCCTCAACTCTGCTCAAACCTCCAGTGACACAGGCAGCTTGGACAATCCCCATAAAGCAGCGCGGGTGTCAATATCCAGGCAAGGAGGTGGGTCGTTGCTTTTCTGTTTTGCACGGAAAGTATCTGAAAGGTACATTTCACCTTATTCTCTGGTGGCCTCCGGGAGGCAGAAGGTCGCTATGGGCAAGGGCGGGAATCTGTCACCCAGTGCTATGACGGGTGGCAGGGAGCACATACATAAGACACAGGAGAGCACAAAACACTCACCACATTCATCTCCTTTGTGCCCAGAGCTCCCTCGGGAGCTGGCTCGCACAGGAAAGCTGGCTCTGCTTCTACCCTCTCAAACTCCCAAATGTCTCTGCTAAAGATCAATTGCTTAGTTATCTCATAATTATAAAGCTAATGTGTGCTCACTGCAGGAAATGCAAAGGGGGTAATGGAAGGCAAGGATGATAAAAATGATCAGTCAACGTCATCTCTCTCGTATCATCTCTCCCCTTGGACATGACCATCATTAAATTCTTTTTTTTAAATGGAAGTGAAATTCACATGATGTAAAATTAACCATTTTAATGTGAGCAATTCAGGGACTTCCTTGGTGGCCCCATGGCTAAGACTCTGAGTTCCCAGTGCAGGGGGCCTGGGTTCTATCCCTGGTCAGGGAACTAGATCTCGAATGCCCCAATGTAGGTCAAAGAATCTGCATACCACAACCAAGACCAGGTGCAGCCAAACAAATAAATAAATAAACAGTGAGTAGTTTCAGTGGCATTTACTACCTTCGTAACGTTTTGCGACCAATACTTCTATCTAGTTCCAAAACCTTTCTATCATCCCATGAACCATAGCCCACCAGGCTCCTCTGTCCATGGAATTTTCCAGGCAAGAATACTGGAGTGATTGCCATTTCCTTCTCCAGGGGATCTTCTTGATCCAGAGGTCAGACCCGCGTCTCTTGCATCGGCAGGCGGATATTTTACCACTGAGCCACCTGGGAAGCCTCTAGGGGCTTACAGCATATTAACCTGTAACTTGACGCAGGAGACACAGGTTCAGTCCCTGAGTCGGGAAGATCTTTTGTAATCCTCAAGAACCAAGGAGCCAGGTGGGCTACGGTCCATAGGGTTGCAGAGTCAGACAAGGCTGAAGTGACTTTGCATGTATGCACAACCTGTATATTGCCTTGAATGAATTTCAGGCATAGAGTATACTCCAATAAAAATTAATTTTAAAATGTATACATTAACATACATTTAAATTAATTTTTTTAAATGTATGTAACAAATAGAACCACCTGTGTAATCTCTATCACAGTCAAGCTCTGTACTATTTCCGGTGCTCCACAAAGGTCCTTTGAACACTTTTTCAGTTAGTCTCCCCTTTGTCCAATCCAAGCAACCACTCTTCTGATTCCCATGTCTTTTATTATCAGTTCTGAAGTTCCAGTAAATGGAATTGCCCAGTGTATTTTCTTCTTTGTTTATTCATCTTTCACTCTGCACTATCTTTTTTGAGATTCATCTATGCTGCTTCATGAATCAGCAAAGTTTTTCTCTATTGTTGCTGAGGAAGTACAATTCAATGGCATGAATAAAAAATAGCAGCATGAATATAAAATTCTATGAGTAGATAATTTATTCATTTGTTCTCCTATTGATGGATGTTTTACTGAGTTCTATTACAAACTATCTCCGACCTCACAAACAATTGTGAAATATGTGCAATCTAGAAAAATGATAGAGATCAACTTACATGCAAAGCAGAAACAGTCACAGATGTAGCAAACATAACCTCACAAGCCGTTTTCAATGTCTGCCTCATGTCACCGGTTGGTCCTAACAGTTTGCATGTGTGGGTGCTCATTGCTTCAGTCCTGTCCGACTCTTTGCGACCCTATGGACTGTAGCCCACCAGGCTCCTCTGTTCATGGGATTCTCCAGGCAAGAATACTGGAGTGGGTTGCCATGCCCTCCTCCAGGGGATATTCCAGACCCATGTATCAAACCTGCGTCTCTTGCATCTTCTGCATTGCAGGTGGGTTCTTTTCCACTGAGCCACCAGGGAAGGCCTCTAACAGTTTCCTGAGCAGTTTTATTATTTGTGGGCATTCATGCTCTTCTGTTGGAATGAACATCCTTAAACACAAAGTTCTGTCCAGGATAGATGCTTGCCACATTGAAGCTGAGAACATTTTAAAAGCCTTTGACATTTGTGTCTCAGCACCCTATATCTGTATAAAGAACCTACATACTGGGTGGTCACATGACTCAGTTCTGGCTAATGAGCTCCAAACGGAAATCCAGTGGAGCCTTCTGAGATTGTACTGCTTTTCTTATCTAAGTACCGCTCCTCTTCCTTGTTATTTTTTTCACCTTGCTTCCACCAGGGCCTTGAGGCTGGAGGTGGAACAACCACTCTGAGGCCTTGAAGGAATGTTCCCCAGTAAAGCTAAGGAAGCAGAAGAACATTCTATCTGAGAGGCTGGGCATCTTCCGCTGGCTTCAGAGGCTGAATCTGGGACCAATAAATGGAAACTTCAATAAAGAAGGTATCATTTGTAGAAAGAAATTATTCCAATTAGGAAGTCAGTGAATTCCTTCCTTATCAACAGAGATATTTCCACAGCAATGGAACATCCATTTGGGGGACGGGGGGAAGGGGCTTGTTGTTGTTGTTTAGTTACTAACTCATGTCCGACTCTTTGCAACCCCATGGACCACCAGGCTCTCTGTCCATGAGATTTTCCAGGCAAGAATACTGGAGTGGGTTGCCATTTCCTTCTCTAGGGGATCTTCCCAACCCAGGGATCAAACCCGGGTGTCCTGTGTTGGCAGGCAGATTCTTTACCAGGAAAAGGGGTACAAGCAGAAAATAGTGTGACCTCTGATGCTCCTCTTACTCTGAATTTGATTTTATGACCCAACTCTAATGGGTACATTTTCTGCCTTTGAGTCTGTCAAAGCAAAGTGGCCATAGAATGCCTCCCTTCCCTCCTCATCTTAAAAAGGACATTAGAATTCATCTTATTTCTTATAAGACTTCAGAAAGCTGATGTATCCTTTAAAATTAAGCCCAGATCCCTCTACCTCCCCCAAGTACACACTCATCAATCTCTCTTCTGTGAGGTTTTATTAGAAGGTCTTTTGTGTGTATTAAAAATGCAAAATATCTACCCAATGCCAAATTCCAGAAATGCACAAACATGAAAAGGTTTAGTTTGTAAAGGTTTCTTATGACAGCTGCCACAGTGGTCATTAATATGTAAATTCCATTGGCTGAGAAGGTTGACTTTCGGTCATAAATCGCCTCTTTCCTCCTGATAATCCTGTCTGACAGCTACAGCTGTCTAGACAATGGAAAAATTAACACCATGAAACAGAATAGTTTAGAAACCTTTGGGGCCAAATACTTAAAAACAAGTTTTAAATCCAGGGTAAGAAATGTGAGACCAATTAGTTAATTATTCAAGGAATCCCTCCAGAGTACCAGCTTTGACTAGTAAGACCTTATGCTTGAGAAGCATTTTAATACTTTGACAAAGTGCTTTTCCATACATTATCCTCTTTGATCCCTTGGAATGTGTGACTTTATTTCTGAGACCTTCCCCCATGGTTGTAAAGGCCACCAAAATGTGGCACCCCAGCTCGCTAGCATCACCATCACCTTCTCTTCTTTAACAAATTAGCTCTTTGAGAGAAAAATGCAACCTCAGCTCATTCAGATATGTCAATATGGGACCTACTTGAGAGAAAAGAAAATTATATGTAACTCTTTATTTTTTTTCTCCTTAACTCTTAAAATCCTTCTTTGGTTTTCCATTGCTTTGAGATCAAAGCTCCAGCTTTAACATGATTACCAAGACCTGCATGATTTGGCCACTGTCAACTTCTTCCCAATCTCATTTCTTGCTAATTTCCCTTGATCCATTTTCCCTCTGTCCAAACTGGCCTTTTTAAACTTCTTCCAGTGACACTTCCTCTTCCACCTGTCCCCACCATCTTTTTGTACATCCCTTCACCTGGTAAATACCACCTTATTAAAAAGGCACTTCCTCGGGGAAAGACCCTCCTCTCTTCTTCCCATACCATAATAGATTAAGTTCTTCCAGATTAGAGGTAAGTAAACTGCAGCTTTTGGGCCAAACCTGGCCCTTCGTCTGCTTTTGTAAATAAAGTTTTAAGTGCATACCACCACGTTCATTGGTTTATGTATTGTCCATGTATTGTCTATGGATGGTTTCTTTTCCCTTTAACAAAAATACATTCCCCAGAGTTACTGAAGTATGACTGACAAAACTATATATTTGGGTTGTATATATTAGCAAAGCAGCATGATGTTTTGCTATCTGTAGGCACTGTGAAATGAGTACCACAATCAAGCTAAAGAACCTATCCATCCTATGTGTGGTGAGAACACACGAGATCTACTCTCATAGCAAATTTCAAGTATACAGTATGTTATTATTAACTGTAGTCACCATGCTATGCATTCGAGCTCCAGAACCACTCTCTGACCAGCATCTTCACTTGCCCCCGACCCCCTGGCCCCTGGCAAGCATCATTCTACTCTATGTTACTGTGACTTCGACTGTTATTTTAGATTCTTCATATACTTGAGTTCATGCTGTCTTTGTCTCTCTGTGCCTGACTTATTTCACTTAGTATCATGTCCTCCAGGTCCATCTCTGCTGTTGCATATGGTGGGATTTCCTTCTTTTGAAACTGAGTAATATTCCATTGTTTTATATATATATATGTATTTGCTTTCATTGATGCACACTTAGGCTGTTTCCATGTCTTGGCTACTGTCAATAATGTTTGTGGCTGTTTTCTTGATACCATGGCAGAGCTGAGTAGTCGCAACAGAAACTGTGTGGCCTACACAGCCTACAGGACTTACTCTCTGGCCCTTTATGCAGAATTTTGCAGACCCAGACCCCTACTTCAGAGCACTGATCTTGGTTTGCAATGATATACTTGTTATTAAGATCATGTGGCAAATAGACTCAAGGGATTAGATCTAATAGAGAGCCTCAAGAACTACAGATGGAGGTTCATGACATTGTACAGGAGGCAGTGGTCAAGACCATTCCCAAGAAAAAGAAATGCAAAAAGGCAAAATGGTTGTCTGAGGAGGCCTTACAAATAGCTGAGAAAAGCAGTGAAAAGGCAAAGGAGAAAAGGAAAGGTATACCCATTTGAATGCAGGGTTCCAAAGAATAGCAAGGAGAGATGAGAAAGCCTTCCTCAGTAATCAATGCAAAGAAATAGAGGAAAACAACAGAATGGGAAAGACTAGAGATCTCTTCAAGAAAATTAGAGATACCAAAGGAACATTTCATGCAAAGATGGGCACAATAAAGGACAGAAATGGTGTGGACCTAACAGAAGCAGAAGATATTAAGAAGAGGTGACAAAAATATACAGAAGAACTATACAAAAATTTTTTTCATGACCCAGATAACCATGATGGTGAGATCACCCACCTAAAATCAGACATCCTGGGATGCAAAGTCAGGTGGGCCTTAGGAAACATCACTATGAACAAAGCTAGTGGAGGTGATAGAATTCCAGCTGAGCTATTTAAAATCCTAAAAGATGATGCTGTGAAAGTGCTGCACTCAATATGCCAGGAAATTTGGCAGTGGCCACAGAACTGGAAAAGGTCAGCTTTCATTCCAATCCCAAAGAATCCAAAAGAAAGGCAATGCCAAAGAATGTTTAAACTACTGCACAATTGCACTCATCTAACATGCTAGCAAAGTAATGCTCAAAATTCTCCAAGCTAGCTTCAACAGTATGTGAACCATGAACTTCCAGATGTTCAAGCTGGTTTTAGAAAAGGCAGAGGAACCAGAGATCAAATTGCCAACATCTGTTGGATCATCAAAAAAGCAAGAGAGTTCTAGAAAAGCATCTGCTTCTCCATTATTGACTACACCAAAGCCTTTGACTGTGTGAATTACAACAAACTATGGAAAACGTTTCAAGAGATGAGAATACCAGACCACCTGAACTGCCTCCTGAGAAATCTGTATGCAGGTCAAGAAGCAACAGTTAGAACTGGACATGGAACAACAGACTGGTTCCAAATCAGGAAAGGAGTACGTCAAGGCTGTATATTGTCACCCTGCTTATTTAACTTATATGCAGAGCACATCATGTGAAATGCTGGGCTGGATGAAGCACAAGCTGGAATCAAGATTGCTGGAAGAAATATCCATAACCTCAGATATGCAGATGATACCACCCTTATGGCAGAAAGTGAAGAAGAACTAAAGAGCCTCTTGATGAAAGTGAAAAAGGAGAGTGAAAAAGTTGGCTTAAAGCTCAACCTTCAGAAAATTAAGATCATGGCATCCGGTCCTATAATTTCATGGCAAATAGATGGGGAAGCAATGGAAACATCAAGAGACTTTATTTTGGGGGGCTCCAAAATCACTGCAGATGGTGACTGCAGCCATGAAATTAAAAGACACTTACTCCTTGGAAGAAAAGTCATAACCAACCTAGGCAGCATATTAAAAAGCAGAGACATTACTTTGCTAACAAAGGTCCGTCTAGTCAAAGCTATGGTTTTTCCAATAGTCATGCATGGATGTGAGAGTTGGACTATAAAGAAAGCTGAGCACTGAAGAACTGATGCTTTTGAACTTTGGTGTTAGAGAAGACTCTTGAGAGTTCCTTGGACCGCAAGGAGATCCAACCAGTCCATCCTAAAGGAAATCAGTCCTGAAAATTCATTGAAAGGATTGATGCTGAAGCTGGAACTCCAATACTTTGGCCACCTGATGTGAAGAGCCAACTCATTGGAAAAGACCCTGATGCTGGGAAAGATTGAAGGCGGGAGGAGAAGGGGATGACAGAAGATGAGATGGTTGGATGGCATTACCAACTCAATGGACGTGAATCTGAGCAGGCTCTGGGAGTTGGTGAAGGACAGGGAAGCCTGGCGTGCTGCAGTCCACGGGGTCGCAAAGAGTCAGACATGACAGAGACTGAACTGAACTGAAGATTATGTGATTATCTCTTACTTCTTCTAGACTTTGGGTTAGAATTGGACAGTTAATCAATTAAGTATTGTTGAATGAAAGGGGAAAAAATAACTGGAGAAAAATAGAGGAATTTAAAAAGGAGAATGAAAGTAAGAGAGAAAGAGAGTAAAAGGAATAGTTGGGCATATTAGGAACAGCTGCAATGCTATAGATCAGTTCTTTTAAGTAGTCATGCTCTGTTTTCAGAAATTCTCATTTAAATGGTTCCGGGTCTTCTTTTTTTAAAAAAATTATTTATTTGGCCACATAGGATCTTAGCTGTGACACGTGGTATCTTCGCTGTGGCATGTGGGATCTTCTGTTGGGGCACGCAGGCTCTAGAGTGCAGGCTCCGTAGTTATGGCACTTGGGACTAATTGCCCCACAGCATGTGAGATCTTAGTTCCCCAGCCAGGATTGAACCCAAGCCTTTTGCAGTGAAAGTTGTGTTCCTAACCACTGGACTGCCAGGGTACGCCCCAAATGGTTCTTTTAAGTGCCTTTGTTTTTGACCTGCCTGCTGTGCAGCAGTAACTCGCTGGAAAACACCGTGACTGAGCTAAGTGACAAAAAAGGTATCTCATGAAGGTTGGCTATTTATGGAAAGTCATTGAAATGGCCTCTCTGCTTCTCATGCAATTCTGCTTTGGCAGGGCAAACACTTTTATGCTCATTTTTCCAGATGAGGAAATTCAGTTCAGTTCAGTCGCTCAGTCGTATCCGACTATTTGCGACCCCATGGGTTGCAGCACGCCAGGCTTCCCTGTCCATCACCAACTCCTGGAGCCTAGTCAAACTCTTGTCCATTGAGTCGGTGATGCCATCCAACCATCTCATCCTCTGTTGTCCCCTTCTCCTCCCGCCTGAGGAAATTAATACAGGTTAAATTACTTCAATGAATGTATCGGGGACCTAACATGTGCACTGTTTTGACACCATACAAACTACAGAGCTCCTTTGTTTTATAGCTGGCAGTGACACATGTGAATCTTTTATAATACAAGTCTTTTAAGATAGTGGGACGATAAGAATCTTTTAAAATATCTCTCTCTTTCCAGGCCGGGGAAGCTGTGACTTTCTAACATTTAAGTAGGACATGGAGAGTGTTTTAAAGTAAGTTTCCAAAGACGGGACAGGACTGTATTCCTGGTGGTGGCTGCCAGGAAACATGTGTTGTGGAGAAGGATGACTTTGACAAATATATGGAGCAGTATGAAGGGGCCAAGTTTTTGTTCCAGAAAATAGCAATTGTTGGCAGTATAGGTTTAGATTCTACCTTGACTTTCCCCATCTCCACCTCTTTCCCTCCCTCCAAAAAGATTCTTTTCCTATTTTATATTTTTAACAAGGAAATGAAAAGAGTTGGCCTGAAATGAATTCTGTCTTTCCCAGCATACACTTGTCTTCTGCTTGATGGTGGCCAGGATTCATCCCAGGTGGAGCAGTGGTAAAGAATCCCCCTGCCAGTGCAGGAGATGCAAGAGACTTGGGTTCGATCTCTGGGTTAGGAAGATGCCCTGGAGTAGGAAATAGCAGCCCACTCCAGTATGCTTGCCTGGAGAATTCCACAGACAGAAGAACCTGGTGGGCTGCAGTCCATGGAGCTGCAAAGAGTTGGACACAGCTGAGCGACTAAGCATAGGACTCATCACGGCTATGCTTCCTTGTGGAGATGTCCTGTGTTGATGGGTGATGGGGGACCATGTGGGCCAGTGATGGGCAGTCTGTGAGTTTCCATGATGGTCTGTGTTTGGAGGTTGATGGAGGGTTGTCTTCAGTCTCAGGGTTTGAAGTGTGTGCTGATCTGAAGCAAATGTAATAACCCACCACGGGCAGTCATATATCCTGTTCCTCCCCTAAAACACAGCACCCTTGACTTGAGTCCGAGGAACAACTGACTGGGGGACAAATGTGTATATAGACACTGGTACCCTGGATATCTCAATAAGAATTGATACCCTGTAAGCCCATAAAGAGCAACAAAGGTCTAGAAACAATGGTTGTTTTTTAAACTTATTTTTGTCTGTGCAGCATGTGGAATCTTAGTTCCCTAACCAGGGTTTGAACCTGCACCATCCTGCATTGGAAGTATGGCATCTTAACCACTGGGCTGCCAGGGAAGTCCGCAACAGTTAGTTTTTTACAGTCAAAGTATCTGATGGAAGACCTTCAAAGGGTAGAGGTATCATAAATTCCCAACAGAAGGATAATTTTGCAACAATAGTTTGGAGCCGGAAGGGGGAAAGATCTGGAGCTAAATGCATAGGGAGTTGGCAGAAATGCAGGCATAAAAATTCAACCTGCAAAGGCCACAGGAGTTTTCCAACCGAAGAGTGATTCTGAGCTGAAGTGAATGAACCAGAACTGAAAGTCTCAATTTCCTTCCTTCGTTGTAGGAAAATTGGGACTCTCAGTCCTCTCTGGGTTCCAGTGGAAATAATTGTCTGCTCCCTTTCAAATGGTGAAACCAAGAGTGGGACCATTTCGTGCCCAAGGCTTTCTCTTGTGTCTCCTCCCATATCTTCTCATCACAGCCTTTTTTCCAAGCCAAGCATCACCCAGCCACCCTAGCCCCCACCACGGCATGGTCACAGGACAATTTTAAGTTCCGTGAAGGTGACTTTGGTGTTTGGTTTAGGGAAAAAAATGGCTTCTTTAACTCAATTTGAGCCTCCCCCAGGACAGCCCATGAAAAAGTGCCAGAGGAAGGTGAGTCCCTGCCTTAACACCCAAGCAACACAGTCCTGCCCCCTCAGATATAACGGTGCGTGCCAGACCCATGGGACATGAGATTTGGGGTCTGCTTCCAGTCTGCTGTGAAAAATGTCTTATCCTGGGGCTTCCCTGGTGGCTCAGTAGTAAAGAATCCGCCTGCCAATTCAGGGGACCCGGGTTCGATTCCTAATCCGGGAAGATCCTACATGCGGCAGGACAA